>SJYC01001242.1:0-20471 GCA_006408675.1 Madoqua kirkii
AGAAATATTTAATTGAAAAATATCCAAAATGAATGCTTTATAGCACCTCTTCTTATATCCAGAAATCTTTTCAGAGCCTTGAATTCACTCACAGAATCAAATTATTAAAATTGTGTTTCATGTTCGATGAAACCAAAATAGTAAAACACCAACTTTAATGAGAGCACTTCCTTAGCATAGAAGTTTAGGCATATTTATTTACTCTTTACCATACAGTTTCTCCATAAGAAGCATTTCTCAGCTTCTTTGGCTCATTAAGAAAAATATGACTTGATTTTTATTCTGCATACATAAAGATTGCTTCTCCAGAGTACTTACTTCACATAATGAAAAAAAGATGTCTGCTGGCTGAATTAAGATGATAAATCTATCATTTCTATGTTTCATAGTTACAGGTTTATGATTAGAGGAAGAAAAACAAGCAGGGAAATATATAAAACACTAGAAAAGGGAAAACAACAGAACTCTTCAAAGGCCGGAATAGAAAAATCATAGGGCAAAATGTTAAAATAGATTATAAAGAATTTAGAAACTAATATGAAATGGCAACCCACTCCAGTATTCTTGCCTAGAAAACCCCATGGATGGAGAAGCCTGGTGGGCTACAGTCCATGGAGTCACAAAGAGTTGGACATGACTGAGTGACTTCACTATGAATATTTAGAAATTAAACAGTTTTTGTTGTGCTGGTAAGGAGAGAAAAGTTATATTTAGCAGATTTCATTTTCTCTCTCTTTTTATTTTTCCTCTACTCTGTGATCTACATGATTACACATACCCACAGCTTGCAAAAAATCTTTTATGAATAGTTCTGTAAAAAACATTACTTCTATCTGAACAAGATAAAAATATTCAATTTTCATATACAGTAAAAATCATTTGCAGAACTGTGTTCTGTGGAACAACACTATAACTAAAAACTTGGGAAAAAAAGGCCTCTGTGGTCAGTTTGGGCAAATACTATGTACGATATTTCTCTCTTGCAGATTTACAGTGGGATTTTTCATATTAAGGTTCTGATGATTATGGCTGGATGGCATCGCTGACTCGATGGACATGAGTCTGAGTGAACTCCAGGAGTTGGTGACAGACAGGGAGGCCTGGCATGCTGCGATTCATGGGGTGGCAGAGTCTGGCACGACAGAGCGACTGAACTGACTGAATTCCTGTAGTAACGCCTTTGTATATTCATTGTATATATGTACCTCATCTTCTTTATCCACTCATGAGTTGTTGGACATTTATGTTGTTTCTGTGTCCTGGCTATTGAAAATAATGCTGCAATGGACATTGAGGTGCATGTGTCCTTTTGAATTATGGTTTTCTTGTATATCTTTGCGACCACATGACTATTAAGTCCATGGAATTCTCCAGGCCAGAATATTGGAGCGGGTAGCTGTTCCCTTCTCCAGGGCATCTTTCTAAGTAACGCCTTTGTATGTTCATTGTATATATGTACCTCATCTTCTTTATCCACTCATGAGTTGTTGGACATTTATGTTGTTTCTGTGTCCTGGCTATTGAAAATAATGCTGCAATGGACATTGAGGTGCATGTGTCCTTTTGAATTATGGTTTTCTTGTATATCTTTGCGACCACATGACTATTAAGTCCATGGAATTCTCCAGGCCAGAATATTGGAGCGGGTAGCTGTTCCCTTCTCCAGGGCATCTTTCTAATCCAAGGATCAAAACCAGGTCTTCTGCATTGCAGGCAGATTCTTTACCAGCTGAGACACCAGGGAAGCCCAAGAATATTGGAGTGGGTAGCCTATCCCTTCTCCAGGGGATCTTCTGACCCCAAAATTGAACTGGGGTCTCCTGCATTGCAGGCGAATTCTTTACCAGCTGAGCTACCAGGGAATCCCATATATTAATGCATATATATGGAATCTTGAAAAACGGTACAGATAAACCTATTTCCAGGGCAAGGATGGAAATGCAGAGGTAGATAAGGGACATGTAGACACAGATGGTAAGTGGCAAGGTGGGATGAATTGGGAGGTTCGGATTGACATATATACACTACCATGTGTAAAATAGATGGCTAGTTGAGAGCCTGCTATAAAGCATAGCAAAATCAACATGGTGCTCTGTGATGACCTAGATGGGTGCAAAAGGGTGGGTGGGAGGGAGATCCAAGAGGGAAGGGATATACGTATACATATAACTGATTCATTTAATTGTACAGTAGAAACACAACATTGTAAAGCAATTATACTCCAATAAAAAAGACTCTGCACAGCCTAGTATTTCCCAAATTTATTTAAATAAGCTACCTAGCATCTTGGGGAACAAATGTTCAAGAGAAAAAATATTTGTCGAAATGCTATTGTAGACCCATAATATTTACTTTGGTTACAGCTCCCAGTCTTTGAGTATTTACAAATTCATACAACCAAGAAATTAAGAAATTAAGAAACAGATGTTTGGGGATTAGCTAGACTAGAAAATTAACCTGCTTATCACAAACAACATCACAGCCCATGAGATACAATTTATGCTAGATGCTTTGATTACAAGATTTTTATTTCTCCAGATGTTTATGTTTCAAAAGAGCCATATGGTGGTAATGTCTTTATTCTCATTATACTTGAATAAATCATGGAACTTCTGTGGCTTCTCACAAGTAGTTGGAACTGCAAATAATAAGTCTGTGATGGTCAAGGATTAGAGATGCAGCATAGTCACTGAACAGCTGTGTGACCTAGCTGTTTACCGTCCATGTAGCTCAGTTTTCACACCTATGAGCAGGGATAATAGTAGTTCCGATGCTGTGCTGTTCTTAGTTACTCAGTCATGTCTGACTCTTTGTAACCCCATGGACTGTAGCCTACTAGGCTCCTCTGTCCATTGGGATTCTCCAGGCAGGAATGCTGGAGTGGGTTGCCATGCCCTCCTCCAAGGGATCTTCCCAACCCAGGGATTGAACCCATGTCTCCTGCACTGCAGGTGGATTCTTTACCAGCTAAGCTACCAGGGAAGCCCAATAGTAGCTTCTACCACACAGAATTTTATAAAAATTAAATGAGTTAGTACTTCTTAAGTTCTAAGAAGAGTACCTGTGGTATGATAAGCACTAGTTAAGGGTTTGCCAAATGAAGCAAAATCCTTCTTCATCAATTTTATGCCTGAACATAAGTGTCATAGATATGGATTTTGGTAACTGCAGGTAGCAGTTCTTTCTTCCCATGAGTAGTAGGAAAATGGACAGGAAGAGAAAGACAAAAAAAAAAAAAAAAAACTGATCTTCTCTTTAAAAAAAAAAAAAAGAATCTCTGCCAAACCCAGTTCAAACTCTATAGCTATGCAGGGCTCCTTATGGTTGGCTTCATTTAGTTCACTCAGGTTCGCACCATCAATTTGCCCAAGTTAAATAAATCTGAAAACAAGTGGTGCAGCTATAATTTCCTAAGGCCTTTCCCCTCTGGTGGTGAGAAGTCTGTGACAGACTGCGCAGGGTCCACAGAGCTGTCCTCTCTTGTCTCAGGGCTGTATCTTTCTGCTCAGCCATCCTCAGCACTTACTGGTGGCCTTGTGGTCCCAGGGCATCTTCCTTTCTCTGGGCATCATGTTTGCATTCCAGGCAGGGAGAATAGGAAGGGAAAAGGAGAAAAGGCTCATCCCAGCTGAGCCTGCTCTGCTTTTAAGAGTTTGCTTGGAGCCTTGCTCCGCAAGGAATACTTCTAGCTCTCTCTTAACCAGACATGGACTGCACTGCCATTCTTCACCCTTATTTGCAAAGAGAAGGCTAGGAAATACCATGCTTTCATTGGGTACATTTTTATGCTCAACAAAATTGCACTAGGCTCTTTGACATACTCTACATTCCAGGCTTAAAAAAAGTTATGTTTTCTCAGCCTCTATGACTCTGTGTATACATTTCACTTGAACAAGACTGCCCTTCCCCACTTCAATGTTTTATCACCTTCTGTCCCTTCAACATGAATTCTTATTATCCATTCCACTGTGAAGGAATCCTACCTTACCCCAACCACCCCTCCTTCCTTGCATCATATGCATACTCCTTTATTATGGGACTATCGTGTACACTAAGTCAGTAGACTGACATTATTTTGAAGGCCAACATAGATGGCTTATGCCCAGAAGTCAACTGTGGCAATTAACCCACAGTTACTGCTTAACAGCATTTTCTGAACGAATGACTGAACAAATGAACACATAAAAATTTGAATGAACAATGGAACTTGTTCAATGAATAAAGTGTGGCACATTTCTCTCGGTAATGACTTCTATTAGACTCTGCTATTCATTTATACTCATACAGAGAAATACCAGCTATATATTTGAGAAGCTATTATATTGTGAAATTAAGTGAAAGTAAGAAAGATTGTAGCAAAAGCAATAAATATGTGAACGCCCCTGGTAGAGAATTTGTGTTTGTTATCTTTTGTCTCTATTGTTTCACTCTGTGAAGGGTTTAATTCAAAGTAGATTTTTTAATAAATGCTGAATGAATGAGCTTTGAATTAAAAGGAAAAGAGATAATAATGAAAGAGTCAGCATGCTGCTTTCATTTCCTAAAATTCCAGCAGTATACTATTAATGTCATTGTTCTGAGTGAATAATTTTAGGGTGCAATAGATAAGTGATTAACAGTAACAATAGTTAAAATGATGATATGTAGGAAGCTGCTATTTTTAACTTCTTTAACATATGTAGGGTAACTGTATTGAACATTGAAGCTTAAGCTTTGCATTTTTATAATCACACATATGACATATGACTAAAAATGTAAGATATAATTTTGTAGCTATACACTATTAGGATTTAATTCAGAAACCAGTGCCTTCACACAGAAGTACATTTGTGAAGAATTTTTTCTATTATTTAGAAAAAAGAGATATTTTGTCTTAATTCATGCATCATCAATCCAGATATTTGATTTTCAAATGTTAAAATGATAGATTTTAATTAGCTCTGCAAAATCTGGTTTAGAATAGAAGAGTGAGACTTAGCATCTTTGTAAGACAATAGTGATGAAAGGTTGACTTTCTCTGTAGGGAGGATGTGCTGTCTCTTTTAACATGCCAAGGGCCAAAACATGGGGACTCCAGTTCTTCAAGTGCCCAGTCCTCTGTTTAAATCAGGAAGAAGAAGGATATCAGGGGGGAGGGGTGAAGATTATCCCCTTTTCATGTCCAGGGAATAGGAAAAAGATACTGAAAATCAGAAGTAGAATATCAAGGTTGGCAGATATTTGGTCCTATATAAAGTGTCCCTGTGATATTGGGCCCATGTCAAAAGGTCTTTGATATTTGTTTTTTCCTAAAACCATTTGGGAAGGATTTGATGGCATCACTGACATGATGGACATGAGTCTGAGTAGACTCTGGGGGTTGGTGATGGAAGGGAAGCCTAGTGTGCTGCAGTCCACGGAGTCGCAAAGAGTCAGACATGACTGAGAGACTAAACTGAACTGAAAACCATTTGAGATAGACCAAATATGCTCATGGATATTTTGAATAGGACCAAATTTCGAAGATCTTTTGGCCTGGACCACATTTCTTATGGATGTTTCGGACAGGACCAAATTTTAAAGATATTTTTGTGTGGACTGAATGTCTTATGACAGTTTTAGATAGGGTAAAATGTCTTTCAAGGAGATTTCAAGGTTTCCTCTTTTCCTGAATAGGACTCAGGGAGTAAGACACATTCTAGAAGTTGAAAGAAGACAAAGCAAGGTGGTCTTCCTTATTCCCCTACTTTAAAGCTTTGGGAAGGACCCATGCTGGTGTTAGCCTCATAGTAACCTGGCAAGGTGATTTCCCTTTACCCGAAGTTTAGAGTTTCTGAATCACCTTCAATTCTGTGTGTCACAGACATTGATTCAAGATATTTGCAGGGCGGGAATAGAGACACAGATATACAGAACAGATTTTGGACACACTAGGGGAAGGAGAAGGTGGCACGAATTGAGAGAGTAGCAGTGAAACATATACACGACCATGCATAAGACAGATAGCTAATAGGAAGCTGCTTTACAACACAGAGTGCAGCTTGCTGCTGCGTGACCCCTAGCTGGGTGTGATGGGGTGTGGAGTGGGAGCGAGCTTCCGGGGGAGGAGACATATGGGTACTTACGGCTGGTTCGTGTTGCTGTATGGCAGAAGCCAACATCATACGGTAAAGCAATTATTCTCCAATTAAAATAAATTAAAGCGATAACAACAACAACAAGGAAAAGAGCCACTGGGACTGGACAGAAGAAGCTGGGGGTGAACAGCAGGCCAGCGAGTCAAAGGGAGGAGCCAGCAGAGACTCTGTTGCTAGCTCTAGGTTTACATAAAGCATTCAGATCGAAAGGTAGAATACTATAAAAGCGTGGGGAACAATACCAGGTTTAAATTTCACCAGGAATAATCTCTGTCGGCAAATTGTTATATGAATCTATTATGCATAAGAAAGCAAACTATTGTCTCTCTAAGACAAACAGACAAATAAGAAACACTAATATTTCCCTTTGTTGGAATTTATTTATTTTGTTTAGGAAGGAGAGGAAGAAAGTGCAGTGTTTGTTGCACTTGTTAGTTTTTCTTATCCAATGCTTTGAGACCCCATGATCTGTAGCCTGCAAGGTTCCTCTGCCCATGGAATTCTCCAGGTAAGAATACTGGAGTGGGTTGCCATGCCTTTCTCCAGGGGATCTTCCTGACCCAGGAACTGAACCCAGGTCCCCTGCATTGCAGGTAGATTCTGTACCAACTGAGCTACCAGGGAGGCCCCAAGGAGAGGATACCAATGCTTTAGATTTTATCAGGTAGAATTATGACATAATAAACAGGTGCTTTGCTTTTTCTTTCTTCCTTTTAACTTGCTTTGCTTTCTAAAAGTGGCCAAAAGGACAGCAGGCATCAAGGGAATCAGGAGTGATTTTCATTGGAAAGACACATTTCATATCATATATTCGATGTGAATAACATGGCACCCTATTCTGTACAGTCAAGGAATTAAGAATTGAGCTAAAGAAATTCGTTTAGGAACTCAAATCTGTAACAGTGATAGCAAAAAGGAGTGTGAGAACAAAAGCTGAGTAGTTTATCAGTGATTTAGATGCAAGGTTATCAAGAAGTTTGGGGGAATATTCCATGTCAGAGCAGGCTCTAAGAAAGGAAGTAGGATTGATCCAAATCTTAAAGATTATACAGCAACTTGATTAGAAGTAAAACATAGAAAGGCATGCTGGTTAGATGTGCACATCCTAGGATGTCCAGGTAACATTTGCAAAAGCATAAAAAAGAAAAAAGAGAGGGATACTTCTGGGGAATCTATTTTTGTGCTTAGGAGATAACAGGAAGTAGATAGCTGCAGATCAAAATGGTCCTAAAAAGCTAAAAATAATAGTTTATTCTTTGGGGAGAAATGCTATAGATTCTCTATAGGTTCTTGAGCAAGGAAGTGGTGCAAGAAATGGAGCTCTGGGTATATTTATCAGAACTGAGCAAGAAAGTGTGTGTGCGTGCTAAGTCACTTAAGCCGTGCCCAACCCTTGGCGCTCCTCTGTCCATGGGATTCTCCAGACAAGAAGACTGGAGTGTGTTGCGTGCCCTCCTCCAGGGGACCTTCCTGACCCAGGGACCGAACCCATGTCTCTTATGTCTCCTGCACTGGCAAGCAGGTTCTTTACCACTAGCAAGAAAGTGAGGAGGGGGCTATCGAACCCAGAGTATGAATGGGGCAGAAACAATGAAAAGAAAGGGAGAAAAATTAAGAGTTAAAGAATTGTCAGAATTTAATGACAAAGACTGAATAGGGTGACCATTAATCCTGGTTTCCCAGGAACATCCTGTTTATATTTGCTGTACCCATGAAGTTCTTGATAGCACCCCTTTTGCATGCATGATTAATTACAGTGCCATTTTATATACGGGAGAAGAGCCCAGGCAGCTGTGACGATAACACTGCCTTGCAGGACCTCTGACAAGTACAGGGAAGATGTGCATCAAGATTGCAGACAATATTCATTTTTGACCTGTTTAGAGGAAGGAGGAACAGGATTTCAATGTATAAAATGCCCAGTAGACAGAGAAAAGATAATCTGAGACACACATTCCAGAAACTGATGTCATAGCTATCTGCACTCTTCATTTGCAACAATCAGTTTTGTGTCAAGCTCCACATTTTGATTCTGAATATGAAAAGATGGATTGAGCAGGAAATTAAAGATATCTAGCACAATCTACCAGAAGTCCATATACCACTAAAGGTCAAGAGAAGTAAAAGACTACAATTCAGTGAAAATTTTCCATAAAATTTGACTGAAGAAGTCCCATATTTTGTTCAGTTTAACATTCCAGTCCACTGCCCACTATTCCTTTTCATAAATATTTGAATCCAGATGACTGTATCTAGACTTAGTCACTACCTGATGTTAATGCTGGATGTCCTCTACTCTTTGCCTTTGTGTTTGTTACTCCATGTTCACCTCCATTTTTTCCTCCTTGCTTTTCCACTTACCCTTTCCTACCAGTGCTTTAAAGCTAGTTAATTTCTAACTTTCCTATGAAGTTTGCTTGACAACACCAACAGTACACTCCGTAGTATGTAATCTCATAGGACTTAATGTATTTAATGCTAATTGGATTCTTAATCACATTTACATCATGATGTCAATTTTTCTGTGGTCTTACATGTTCTGCTGCTGCTGCTGCTAAGTCGCTTCAGTCATGTCTGACTCTGCAACCCCATAGATGGCAGCCCACCAGGCTCCCCCGCCGCTGGGCTTCTCCAGGTAAGAACACTGGAGTGGGTTGCCATTTCCTTCTCCAATGAATGAAAGTGAAGTCATTCAGTCCTGTCCGACCCTCAGCGACTCCATGGACTGCAGCTTTCCAGGCTCCTCCATCCATGGGGTTCTCCAGGCAAGAGTACTGGAGTGGGGTGCCATTGCCTTCTCCACTTATATGTTCTCTAACTACTCAATTATTCTATTGTTTAACTTACTATGTGTATATATGATTTACTTTATGTCATTTTAAAGTGGGACTACTGTACTTCTCAATTTGATGCAGTCTGTATTTCTCAAAAACCGAAAAAAAAAAGCATCTGAGTACTTTTTATACTGACAAATGAGTTCAGATCCTAACACTATTGCTAATGCATTTTTAGAATATTTGCTTTTACTACAAGTTATGTCAATTATATCTCTTACCAAACTTATTAGGATCATCTTAATTTTGATAGAGTCTGATAATTTTAAGGCATTGCCTATAAAATGTGAGTTCTTTCACTTGTTTCAAATACTTTTTTTTTAAACTGGTCATATGATAATATTATCATTCACATTTAAAAAGCAAATTTATTTAACCTGCTACTTTATGTCATATAATACAGTGTAATGAAGCAAACAGAAACCATTGTTTATTTTCAGAAAGCTATTCAAATTTAGAGCTATATATTTCACCAAATTAACAAGGATATAAACTGATTCACATTTCCAAGGTGGCAATGGCAGTAAATTCAGATGGTGATTTTCTTTCCTATTCCTTGTAAATGTATTGATGAGCTTTAATTATTTAATCATTGAACAAACATTAGATCTTTGCTTCCCTCCCAAGTCTACTACTATTATAAGTGCATTTACAGCTAGTAATCTCATAAATTGTTAAATAGAATGGCACCTCTTTATAACACAGGAGGTGTGAAAAAGGATTTCTTCCAGTTTTACAGAGAAACTCTGAGGGGTTATAATGAACTGAGGGTCCGAATTTGGAACAGAAATGATGGAGAGAATTACTGCATTAAGGTTTCAGTGAATTTTCAAACATCGCCCAAATTCTACATGTAGGTGTTTCTTGCATTATCTATTTAATACAAACTTTAGAACATAGACTGTCACAGGAAACAGCCAGGGTAGACTGTCAAGAAGTTAATCCTCATGAGTTTCCTCAATAGCATGAGAATAGATGTAATTTACTGAACACCTCCAGAAATATGAGTAATGTTCTTATAGTTTTTTAAATTTGCACTTAGTCTGTATGTTAAAGAGCCTGTGTAAGTAGCTGGAACCTAAATGAGTAGAAATGTATGCTTGAAATTCAAATAGGAGCATGGGAAAATATTTTTACTATAGTAAATACATCTCTGATGTCTTTAGGGGAAATTGAATACTATTTTATTGACTAAGATCAAACAATCTGTAATTACCACCCAGAGGCACAAAGTAAAATTGCAGCAAGTAGAGGCAGTGCTGGTTTTCATCACATAGGCAGGCACTGTTCTGGTATGTGCCCAGACATATCCTTGGGAGCTCACACCAAGTTTACCAGAAAGCCCATCACACAAGACATTATATAAGAAAGTCTTAGTTGCCCTCTTCTGCCATGCCCAAGGGCTTCCCTGGTGGCTTAGAGGGTAAAGAATCCAAGTTTGAGGTCTTCAACAAACCTCAAATAACTAGAAAGTAGAAACTAGGCAATCTGGTTAACTGGTTATTTTTTCTTTCCAACTTATATAATACAATAATTATAAAACTTGTCAATCCACTCTCTATATTAGTAACTGCAATATCCTGGATACTTATGAGTCTTTTCAGCATGCTTCTTGTGGTCTGAATGTTCTATTCTCCTGTATATAAATCAAGACGTCCCTATTCCATGCTGGATAAAATGCACACGTCCTACCCTGAGACAAAAGGAACTTCCTCCAGGATCTGACTCCAGCCTGCAGTTCCTGTGATGCTCCACCTCATGCCCTAAAGTCCAGCCTTATAAAATTATCTTTAATTCCTGAGTGTGCCATGTCTGAGATTTATCACTAATTTATCAATGAAAATGGACCACAAGGAGATCAAACCAGTCAACTCTAAAGGAAATCAGTCCTGCATATTCACTGGAAGGACTGACGCTGAAGCTGAAACTCCAATACTTTGGCCACCTGATGCTTTGCCCATGGAGTCAGTGATTTTTAAGATTACAAATTTGATTTTACAATGGCTTCATTGACTGTTGCTTACAGGCATTCCTTGACCTCTGTGCCCCACATTCAAGCCATCTAAGGCTACATCTATCCCTATTGTTTATGTCCAAACCAGCCCTCCATCTTTATACGCAACTGATTATTGCCTCAGGGCCATTAGACTGTCCTATTGTCTCTTAGTGTTTTTCCTACCCCATAATCCACTTGGGGCAGTTAATTCTCTTATCATCCTCTAGGCTTTAGCTTCCATCTCACTTCTTCAGGAAGTAGCCCTGCTCCTCTTTCTGCTCTCTAGACCCAAATTAAATACCCTTAACAAAGACTTTATTTTTATTGTACTTTAAAAAGACAAATCCCCTGGAGCTAACCCTTAGAATTCTCGATAGAACGGAGGAGGCACACAAGCAGAGACCTTATGCTCTTGCTCACTCTTGCACTCTAGTATACAGCATGTGTCTTGGCCCACAGTGGGTTTAAAATGAGTGTTTTATGATTGATCTGTTGTTTCTGTTGTCTAGAATTCCACCCTCGAGTGGAAGGCTCTTCATTTTTCAAGATACAGCTCAAATGCTACCTCTTTCAAGTAACTACTCGGATCCCTCTCTTAGAATTTAGGTTTACTTTTTCTCTCCAGAAGTACATTGTATTCATATCAGTAGTCATGGGCTAGGATGGACGTTTCCTGCATCATGGAGCTTATTTGTCCTCACATCTCTCTCCTTTAACATGTGTATCTTCGAGAACCATGACCGTGACTCACTCATTTCATATTTCCAGAACCTAGCATGATGCCTACATACAGTGAGCACTCAAAACAATTTTGATTAATTAACTAATGAGTTATTGAGTTTCTTAATCATTACATTAATATCTTTTTCTTTTTGAGTGACTGGAATGGAAGAAATGAAGCAAATAAGGATATTAGATATCCTGGATTTAGTCTGAGATTTATCACTAATTTATCAATGAAAATGGACTACAAGGAGATCAAACCAGTCAACTCTAAAGGAAATCAGTCCTAAATATTCACTGGAAGGACTGATGCTGAAGCTGAAACTCCAATACTTTGGCCACCTGATGCAAAGAACTGACTCACTGGAAAAGACCCTGATGCTGGGAAAGACTGAATGCGGGAGGAGAAGGGGACAACAGAGGATGAGATGGTTGGATGGCATCACAAACTCGATGGACATGAGTTTGAGTAAGCTCCGGAAGTTGGTGATGGACAGGGAAGCCTGGCGTGCTGCAGTCCATGGGGTTGCAAAGAGTCAGACATGACTAAGCAACTGAACTGAACTATCAGTGAAAAAAATAGTTAACCTCTCTCTGATATTCAGCTTCTTTATTTACAAAATAAGGGAGATGCCATTGATGATTTCTATCTTCTCTTCCAGTTATTAAAAAGAATTGTGACTAAAATGATAAATGTAAGTGATATAAAGTCTGTCTGTTGCTAAGTCGTGTCTGATTCTTTGCGATCCCGAAGACTGTCCTCCCAGGCTCCTCTGTTCATAGGATTCTCCAAGCAAGGATACCAGAGTGAGTTGCCATATCTTCCTCTAGGGGATCTTCTCAACCCAGGGATCAATCCTGTCTCATGCTTGGCAAGTAGATTCTTTACTACTGAGCCACCAGAGTAGGCCCAAAGGTATAAAATATCAGTTCAGTTCAGTTCAGTTCAGTCACTCAGTCGTGTCTGACTCCTTGGGACCCCATAAATCGCAACACGCCAGGCCTCCCTGTTCATTACCATCTCTTGGAGTTCACCCAGACTCACGAAGGATAATTTTAAAGATATGGCTGACCTATGCTTTTGTGATTAAAATTTTAATAACACTTGGTTTACTTCTATAGCTGCCTTTGTCGTAAAGAAGAGTTTGGAAGAAAGCATTTATTCAGATTCAAGGACTCATTGAACAGAACAAGTCAGATGTCAGAATTTCTCAGTCGTGTCCAACTCTTTGCAACCCCATGGACTGCAACCCCTACACTGCAGAATTTGTGTAGGAAGGTGCTTTATTATTATCCTTATTTTGGAGATGAGGAAACAGAGAAACCAAGTGACCACCTGTGGTTCAACAGCTAATGAGAATTGTCAGGGCTGAGGTTTGAATCAAAGTGTGGCTCTGAAGTTCATGTGCTTTAATAGCATATTCTGAAACCTTACCTTTCCATATACATCAGTGAGATGCATGAAATAACAGATACATGCAAAATATCTGGAAACATTATAGAAAAGAAGTAATTTTATTGAGAAAGTAGTGGTTAAGAAAGGTTCTGCTCACCAGTGCAGGAGACCCAGTGTTGATTCCTGGTTCAGGGAGATCCCCTTGCAGAAGGAAATGGCAACCCACTCCAGTATTCTTCCTGGGAAATCCCATGGACAGAGGAGCCTGGAGGGCTACATACAGTCTCTGGGGTCGCAAAAGAATCCTGTCATGACGAAATGACTAAACAACAACAACACAGGGGCTAGATGAGAGTCCAGGGGACAGATTTGCTAGGCAATTAGAAAGAGCACAGACCCTGTATCCACTTGGCCAAAAAGTTTGTTTAGGTTTTTCCATTAAATGTTATGGAAAAACCCAAACGAGCTGTTTGGCCCACTCAATACTTCTAGAGCCCACCATGCAGAGGTGGAGTCTACTTCCCCCTCTGTTTGAACTTGGGCCGGCTTTTATGATTTCTTTATGGAAAATGATGGAAATGATGCACTGTGACTTGAGGTGCATCATAGACTCTCACACCATTTCCACTTGACTCTGTGTTGGAATTATTGACCCTGAAACCCTGTCATGAGCTCTGAGGATGCCTAGGCCACACAGAGGCACCCAGTGAAGCAGCCCTAGGCTCCTGCCCTCAGCCTTGGCGAGCTCTAACTCCCAGCATGTCAGTGTACCATCCTGAAAACAGATTTTTCAGAACTCAGTTGAGCTAACACTGGGGGGAGGCAGAGATAAATTCTCCTCAGAGAACGCAGGCCAAATCGAGGATTCATAAGCAAAATAAATGACTGTTGTTGATGTACATCACTAAGTTGTGGTAGGAAGCAAGATGTAACCGGGACATGCTTAGATAAGATAATACATAGAAAGTATGTGACATGATACATGGTGCAATTAATGTTATGTAATTATGTTCAGTAATATTATACAGTGGAGGTTAGGATGACACACCTGGGAGTCAGACTGCCCAGATCTGCCGGTTTCTAACTAGGTTACTTAAGGCAAGTTACTTAACCTCTCTCTGCCTCAGTTTCTCCTTTGTGAATGGAGATGATAATTGTACCCACTTCATAGGGTTGTGGTTAGAATTAAATGATTTGCAGTTCTCCAGATAGGCCATGATCCTCATCACAGCCAAGCCTTGGTAGTAGATTTCCCTCCACCTCCAGCTCCTTTGTTTAGGTCTCATCCTCTAGGAAACTTCTGACCTTCCCAGTTTGGACACCCTTCTTATGTGTTCGAATAGACCCCAGTGTAGAATCTTTGCTGACACGTGTATGGGGCACAGCTTTTTTCCCACAGCGCTGTGCTGCAGGCGCCTCCGTATGTGGTCTGGGTCACAGCCTGGGTCTCTGTCCCTGACACTGAAGCACAGATCTGTTTTAAACTCACAGCTGCCAAGTGAGAGAGAAGGACTTTCTCCTTTCCCTGCTCCCACTACTGTGTTGAAGGGGACTTAAAGCAATGCTGCTATGGGTCAGTGTTATACCAGATCCTGGGAAACTGTCCTTTCGCATTTAACATTCATGTATTGAGGCTTCCCTGATGGCTCAGTGGTAAAGAATCCGCTCGCCAATGCAGGAGACCCAGGGTCGATCCCTGGTTCAGAGAGATCCCTTTGCAGAAGGAAATGGCAACCCACTCCAGTATTCTTCCTGGGAAATCCCATGGACAGAGGAAGGCCATGATCCTCATCACAGCCAAGCCTTGGTAGTAGATTTCCCTCCACCTCCAGCTCCTTTGTTTAGGTCTCATCCTCTAGGAAACTTCTGACCTTCCCAGTTTGGACACCCTTCTTATGTGTTCGAATAGACCCCAGTGTAGAATCTTTGCTGACACGTGTATGGGGCACAGCTTTTTTCCCACAGCGCTGTGCTGCAGGCGCCTCCGTATGTGGTCTGGGTCACAGCCTGGGTCTCTGTCCCTGACACTGAAGCACAGATCTGTTTTAAACTCACAGCTGCCAAGTGAGAGAGAAGGACTTTCTCCTTTCCCTGCTCCCACTACTGTGTTGAAGGGGACTTAAAGCAATGCTGCTATGGGTCAGTGTTATACCAGATCCTGGGAAACTGTCCTTTCGCATTTAACATTCATGTATTGAGGCTTCCCTGATGGCTCAGTGGTAAAGAATCCGCTCGCCAATGCAGGAGACCCAGGGTCGATCCCTGGTTCAGAGAGATCCCTTTGCAGAAGGAAATGGCAACCCACTCCAGTATTCTTCCTGGGAAATCCCATGGACAGAGGAGCCTGGAGGACTATAGTCCATAGCATCGCAAAAGGATCTTGTCATGACAAAATGACTAAACAACAACATAGGGGCTAGACGAGAGTCCAGGGGACAGATCTGCTAGGCAATTAGAAAGAGCACAGACCGTGCTAATTTTAGTCACCTCTCCTCTATGACCACTGACACTCTGCTACTGTACTAAACTTGTTTCCTAGACTGTCTTTTTGCTCAGAATAAATTCAGTCCCAGGGGGCTTCCCAGATCCTTCATGGATATAGATTTCTGAAGATCCCATTCCAACATTTGAATGAAAATGACCAAACTATTCTAAATCTCAGAAACAAACATATCCCTAGGTGAAAGCTGGGCTTTTCATTGTATTAACAATATAATGTTGCTAAAATATGTTGAGAAAAGAATCCCCTCTGCATACTCTGTGGCCTCCTGTGTGTATGTGTGTGTCTGTGTATTTGTTTCTTTTAAGTGTAGGAATGGTTTTTAATTTATTATATTATGGTAATATCTATTGTTGCTTTTCAACCAAGTTAAATGCAGCCTCGTTTGCAGAAGACAAATAAGAAAAGGTGAGGCCCAAGAGCATACAAAGGCATTAGCAAACATGAATATAATACCCAGAACTGCTCTTTTAAAAATTAGGAGATGGTCCTCAAGTTAATAAAAGTTCAGACTTATTTACTGGAATTTCTAAGACCTTAATATTAATATAGTCCCCTTCTGGGTAGTCAAACATCTCATATTTTCTAGCATTTGAATGAAAATGATGGATGACTAGTTTTACTGTATTTTTAAAATTCAACTAAGCATCACCGACTCTATGGACATGAGTTGGAATAAGCTCTGGGAGTTGGTAATGGACAGGGAAGCCTAGTGTACTGCAGTTCATGGGGTCACAAAGAGTCAGACACAACTGAGTGAGTGACTTGAACTGAACTGAGTACAAATATGTGCATCACTAAGTTGATGTGAATAGAAATATCAGTTTAGTGCTCAATACAATCCACATTCATTCTCACTTTCCATGGTCATGACTCCACTCACATTCATTCATTTGTTTAATCAGTAACTACTTATTGCGCAGCCACAGACAATGTGGAAAAAAATGAGCATGGCTATGCTCCAGCAAGCCTGCATTCGTGGCCACTGATGTTTGAACTTGATACAGCTTTCACATATCACAAAATATTCTTCTTCTCATTTTATTTCAGTTTCACAAAACTATGAAAAACAGTTTTAGCTCGTGGGTCACCCATTGATTGATAGACTCTTGGATTATGGCTCATCAGCTATAGTTTACCAACCTCTGGTTTAGAAACTGTGGCATATGAGTTCCCTTAAAGGATGAGTAGGAGTTTTCTAAGCAGACAAAAGTATTCTAGGTTGGGATAATAGCCTTTGGCAAAGGTATACGGAGGCAGAGAGGCATGAGTTTTCTTGACAGATATAGCATCATTATTGCTTATGGTTGGAGGCGGTGGAAGGCCAAAGGAAGGACCCCATCAACATAGCAGGGGTTTGACCTTTACTAAGTAGACTGTGGGGACCCATTGTGGAATTTGTAGCATAATCAGTTTTACATTTTAGAAAGCTCACACTAGCAGCATGATGAAATCCTGATGAGAGCAGTCCAAGAGAGAAGGTGAAAAAAAAAAATGGGAAAATGATTTTATAATTCAGCAAAAGACACATAGAACAAGCCACCTATTAGTTCCAAGAAACTCTGCCTGTTTCTCTCCACATGTACTGTGTGCTTGACTAATTCAGAATCATTGCAGATGTTATTCTTTCTTTCTGGAATTTTCACTGTTACTCTATCACCAACTTTTTTTCATCCTTTAGGTTTCAGTTTCAATATCGCTTCTCCAGAAAACCTTTTATTGACCCTTCAGCTTAGGATTTATGGCTGTGTGATATACAGTAGAACTTTGTACTTCATTGTAGCAGTGATCAAACCCACAATATCCACTCAGTATCTGCCACTCAGTAGCTGTGCTAGGCTGTGAACCATATGTACACCACTGTATGCCGGTGCCTATTGTAGAGTAGATGGTCAGTGAACATCAGCAGTGGCCATGAGGTTGAATGAGAGGAGGTTTACAAAGCAGAAATGAAGGATTTTATGACTAAATGGTTAACATGATGGAATAATACAAATTTAAGGGTAGTTTCTAGATTGGGGTGTCAAAATTCTTAGTGGAGAGAGAATAGGGAATGCAAGTTAGATTTGAGGCGGCTTGGAAATGTTGATTTTGAAGATCTATGGGACCCCTAAGAAGACATACCAGAAGACATTTTATCTGCTTTCTTACTAGGCTAACCTGATCATCTCACATCTGTACCAGAGATTGCAATAACCTGTGTTCTAGTTCCTGTTTCAAACTCTTCTTATCCAACATACACTAGGATTTAGAGCTGTTTCCCACAAACATCACTTCTATTGTGTTAGCCCCT
Source organism: Madoqua kirkii (assembly GCA_006408675.1). Lineage (NCBI taxonomy): Eukaryota > Metazoa > Chordata > Mammalia > Artiodactyla > Bovidae > Madoqua > Madoqua kirkii. The sequence continues at coordinate 17,859 of SJYC01001242.1, forward strand.
GCTTCAGAAGTTGGTAGAAGGAAAATCAAAAGTCATGTATTCTCAATGCAGAATCCAAGTCCCCTTCAATTAACTTTCTTTGTCTGTTTTGCTTTAATGCCTTGATCCCTCAATATAAATATTCCTTGGACCGACTGGTAATATAATTTTTCAGTGATTTTCAGCATTCTCTTTCCTGTCTCTCTTTGTTCTACCCCTCTGTCTGTAATTCTCTTTTTTGATCAACTAAAGCTTGTCTGCATGCATGCTAAGTCATGTCAGTTGTGTCCAACTCTTTGCGATGCTATGGACTGTAGTCCACCAGGCTCTTCTGTCCATAGGACTCTCCAGGCAAGAAATCTGGATTGGGTTGCCATGCCCTTCTCCAGGGGATCTTCCCAACCCAGGGACCAAGCCCAGGTCTCTTAGTCTCCTGAACTGGCAGGTGGGTTGCTTACCACTAGTGCCACCTGGGAAGCCACAAACTAACGCTTATTTTCCTCTAAAGACCAATTTAATATCCATCTCTGCCTTGATGCCTCTTGAGCCATTTAAATATGTGATCTTCATGCCTGTACTGCCTTAACTCTCATGGGCTGCTGCTCTGATAATGGTAATGCCTTCCGTTTTGGGGGGCTTGGTGTGGGCTAGCACCTCCTGTGAGCTCATGCCTTCTGTGGAACAACATTTCGGAGGTAGTTAGTATTCACTTTTAAAAATACGAAGAGCCTGAAACTTAGATTAATAATCTGAGAAATGTATGAATAATTCTAAATCTGTCAAAGACTCACAGTTGGTAAATAGTGGTTCCAGGTCTGACTGTCTATAAAGCCTGTCACACTGCTATGTTCTGTTAGTATGGAAAGAATTTTTGGACTTATGAAATGTGAGGGTCTCACTTTAAATTCTTTCTTGTAGAGTCAGTGAAATGTGATGGGCTCTGGACTTGTAAGTCCAGGATTTAAACTTCCCTTTCCCAGCTGAGTGACCATCAGGAAGTCAGAGAACCTGCCATAACCTCTGTCTAGTCACTTGAAAAGGGAGAACACAGACTATTCAAAGGGAAAAAGTTACTTATGTGATGATACTTTCAAAACTGAAAAACAATAGACATTGTATAAGTATTGTGGTTGGTAGAAGTCTTGAGTAGACTTTCAGCATAAATAAAAAATTCAAAACTCAGAATAAAGGTGAAAGGAATAAGAAAATGTCAGCTTAAAAGTACACCAAAGAAAATGATTTAGGTATTTAGTAAGGATCAATTATTAGGGATAAGACAAGTTTAGTGGAAAATTTTAAAATGTTAAATATAATACATCATCCATGCTCTCAAGAAACTGTCTTTCTTAAGGCAAATACTGTGCATGTATATCTTCATTATATACATATATATAGACATAAAATACATATAATTAAAATTTTTTATATAGATGCATAATTCACTTTACTTAATTCTCTGCCTTGGCAATTTTCAACTATGATTTTTGCTCTCTCAGGACCTTGTGAAGGATTGATTATATTTTATAATTGTCTCCTTACATGTGTGTCTTTTAGGATTCATCATTGTAGTCTCAGCATCAAACACAGAACCTTGCATATCAGTAATGAATTGATGTGGAAGGAAGAAAAGAAAGAACGGAGGAAGAGCAGAAGGAAGAAAGAATCTAAGTCACTTTATGAATGCTTGATTTCTTCTTGGAAAATTCTTAGCTAATGAGAATTTTCAAATTCAAGAATCCCAGTGATCACCTGTGTCTAGATCTTCTCTTCTTTTGCACATAAATTTTATTTCCAGTTTGTCTTCTTTTCTGTGGCTTTTTTTTGGCTCTGTTCCTTGTCTAAACCTTGCTGATTCATTGCCTGAAATCAATAACTACAATCTTTATTTAATCAAAGCCTAGTAAAAATATATTGAATGACTAAATCATGGAAAACTCCGTATTAGGCAGTGAAGTTTCACGGTATGTCTGTCTGACTGTGAAGACTTTCTAGTACAATTTGGCAGACAACCCATAACCACAAAAAAAGGTGAGCTATGGCATCCATCTAGGTCTGGGATAACTAGATTCGTGACTTTAGATTTGTGTCTAGATTTATGCCTTTAGCTGTGTCACTCAGTGCTTATGAGTCTCCTTTATATTAAAAAAACAAGGGGGGTAAAAATTTCTACTCTGCAGAGATTTTTAAGAAGATTAGAAATCATGTATGTAAAACACTTAGCATAATCCCTGACTCATGTAAGGAAATAAAAATGTAGCATTTATTTTTCTTCAAGGAACATTACATATAATAAATTGCTTAGTAATATATAATTAGCTGGACATGACAGCAACTTCCCTGGTGGCTCAGATGGTAAAGAATTCACCTGCAATGCAGGAGATGTGGGTTTGATCCCTGGGCTGGAAAGATCTCCTGGAGAAGGGAAGGGCAACCCACTCCAGTATTCTTGCCTAGAGAATCCCATGAACTGAAGGAACCCTGTGGGTTACAGTTCATGGGGTCACAAAGATTTGGACATGACTAAGCAACTTTTTAAAAAAATGCAGTTAGCCACTATCAGTGCCTGAGAATATAATAAGAACATAATAAATATGCATCAATGAAATGAACAGTGAGTACTGAGTATATTACAAA
>SJYC01001243.1:0-48486 GCA_006408675.1 Madoqua kirkii
TTTTGCTTTTTGCTTCTATTCTTTTCACAGCTATTTGTAAGGCCTCCTAAAACAGCCATTTTGCTTTTTTGCATATCTATTTCTTGGGGGTGGTGTTGATCCCTGTCTCCTGTACAAGGTCATGAACCTCTGTCCATATTTCATCAAGCACTCTATCAGATCTAGTCCCTTGAATCTAATTCTCACTTTTACTCTATAATCATAAGGGATTTCATTTAGGTCATACCTGAATGGTCTAGTGGTTTTCCCACTTTCTTCAATATAAGTCTGAATTTGGCAATAAGGGGTTCATGATCTGAGCCACAGTCAGCTCCTGGTCTTGCTTTTGCTGTCTATATATATCTTCTCCATCTTTGGCTACAAAGAATATAATCAGTCTGATTTCAGTGTTGGCCATCTGGTGATGTCCATGTGTAGAGTTCTCTTGGGTTGTTGGAAGAGGGTGTTTGCTATGACCAGTGCATTCCCTTGGCGAAATTCTATTAGCCTTTTCCTTGCTTCACTGTGTGCTCCTAGGCCAAATTTGCCTGTTACTCCAGGTGTTTCTTGATTTCTGACTTTTGCATTCCAGTCCCCTATAATGAAAAGGACATCTTTTTTGGGTATTAGTTCTAAAAGGTCTTGTAGGTCTTCATAAAACCATTCAACTTCAGCTTCTTCAGAATTACTGGTCTAGGCATAGACTTGAATTACCGTGATACTGAATGGTTTGCCTTGGAAACGAACAGAGATCATTCTGTCATTTTTGAGACTGCATCCAAGTACTGCATTTCAGACTCTTGTTGACTATGATGGCGACTCCATTTCTTCTGGGAGGAGTGAAATAGTGATGCACTGGGACATTAAACATGGCCAATCATACTATGAAAAACAAAAAGACTTATCTGAGGATCTTAGAAAAATACTACAAGCAGCCATATCTCGTGGATCATAGCAAGAGAAATTTCTTGAGCAATGTTCTGTTGTGTAGGTCTAGTTGAGTTATTATAAAATAGCATGTTCACTTTCTGTAATACATAAACATGGTAAGGCCTCAGAGAATCAAAAGAGAAGGAAGCACAGGCACACTGGAAAGTGATATAGTGGAGGAGGCCCTGAGGCAGCACAGCTTGACCTGTCCTCACACGGGCCCCCAGGAGCAGAAACCCATGTCTTCTGTGCCTGCCTAGTGTATGTACTCATTTTACCATGCTTTAGTGACTCATATGGTAAAGAATCTGCAATTCAGGAGGCCTGGGTTTGAATCCTTGGACAGAGATCCCCTGGAGAAGGGAATGCAACCCACTCCACTATGCTTGCCTGGAAGATTCCATGGATAGAGGAACCTGGCAGGCTACAGTCCATGCAATCTCAAAAAGCTGGACAACACGAAGTAACTAAGACTTTCACTTTTTCGCTTGTTTCCTGAACACACCCTGAAAAACAGTAACTCTCTTAACTTGCAGTGAATTCCACTAATCATCTTTTATGCATAAAATTACTTTCATAAAACACTTCAGTGAACACCTAAAGCATATACACTTCTCACTCAGGCAGTGGGTCTGCCTACTTTCGAGAATCTTGAAAATCTTCTCTGTCTTCCATGGCACTGGGAGAGGCTGATGCCATCTCTCTACGAAAGTGTGCCTGAAGCATCCCTGCCACTGATGTGTATTGTTTTTACTTGGCACACTGCCTGTGCTCATGGTGACTCTTCCCTATCACATCACAAGCTATAGCACAGCTGAGCTTAAAACTATGTCTTTAACTGAAAACCTAAGCCTTTCAGGGCTTTTATTTCTTTTTTCTTTTTTTTTTTTTTGGTCACTCTGTATAAGGCTGAATTACAGAAATGGACAGAAATGGAATAAAACAGATCCCATTGCACACTGGCTGCAGTCCTTTGGTGTTGTGCAAGGGCCCTCCAAATCTAACCATAGGATGTCAATGAATGGAGCATCCAAACACATTTGTCAGAATCAGGACTTGGGCCACCTGAAGGTATTTGATATCTCCCTTTGGCAAGTTCACACATTTTCTGACAAATACTTTTAAATCCTTCTACTGTATAACGAGTTCATGTGAGGACAGACATTCCTTAATCAATATCACGCCTTTTTGGAGACTTTAAAGCCTGAATATGCTTCCCATGTTCATAGGACTGAAGATATCAAGTTTGTTTTAAGATTGATTTGTAATTATGTAAGTCCTGGTGTTATAACTTAAATACTTAAACCAACTCTTCATGATTTTTTCCCTCCTGAGCTACAAAGCCTAGGACCTGTTATGCCATACTGAGATATAAAGAATATATAGTCACATTACAGGCTTGGAATGTATGCTTAAAAATATGTTCCTTGGAGCCTTAAAGGTTTAGCTAAGCTCTCCCAGTTGGTTTGCAGTTTCCATCTCCTTTCCCTTCTCTTTCTTCCTTCCTCAACTCAAATATGTCATGTGACCTGGTTAATAGTCAGACATGCTTGGTTTAAGAAAATAGTTCCAGTTTCTCATTCCTCTCCCAATAAGCATTTTATGTATATGCGTTCCTACTCTAACATGTTTTTTAAGGTTTAGGAGGAAAAGTAAGGCTAAGCACTCCTTGACTTGTTAAGAACTAAAAGTTTGGGGGGAGCATGGCAGAAACAGGGCAGTTATCTGCCCTAGATGGTCTGCTGCTGCTAAGTCACTTCAGTCGTATCCAACTCTGTGTGACCCCATAGACGGCAGCCCACTGGGCTCCCCCATCCCTGGGATTCTCCAGGCAAGAACACTGGAATGGGTTGCCATTTCCTTCTCCAATGCATAAAAGTGAAAAGTGAAAGTGAAGCCGCTCAGTTGCATCCAACTCTTAGCGACCCCATGGACTGCGGCCCACCAGGCTCCTCCATCCATGGGATTTTCCAGGCAAGAGTGCTGGAGTGGGGTGCCATTGCCTTCTCCGCCCTAGATGGTCAGTTGCCGGAAATTTCTCCAGGACCCTGAGCACCACACACTAGAAATAAGACAGCAATCCAATGACCTGATGTTAAGTCAGCCTAGGGAAAGACAAGTAATTTGTCCCAGCTCTATCAGCATCTGAGAAGGATATCATTATGAGAGTTTATTAGTTGCTGAAGGCAAAACATAAAGGAAACATGACAAGAAATATTAATTTGGAGAATGGAAAGCTTTCCAAGAACCCAAAGCATTTGATTGGAAGTGCTGTGTTCTACCTTTGGGACTAGAATAAGGCAGACTAACAATGATAAAAATGATAACACTTTTGATAATAGTAATAATGACACCAAGTAAAATCTTGAGAGATTAATTTCTGCTACTGTGGTAAGTGCTTTTCATATATTATCCCTTCCCTTTTAATCCTAACATCAACCATACAAGATATTAGCTTCATTTTACAGATAAGGAAATCAAAGAATTGAATATCTAATTAATAGCTGATTAATAATAGAAAATACTGAAGCTGAAGCCCCAATTCTTTGCCTACCTGATGTGAAGAGCCAACTCATTCAAAAAGACCCTAATGCTGGGAAGGACGGGGAGCAAGAGGAGAAGGGGATGCCAGTGGATAAGATGGTTGGATGGCATCACGGACTCAATGGACATGAGTCTGAGCAAATTTCAGTATATAGTGAAGGACAGGGAAGCCTGACATGCTACAATCCATGGGGTTGCAAAGACATAACATAGCAACTGAACAATTGTAGTGATAGCAGTTATAATGATAACAACAATAACAATGATAACTACTATTTTAAGGATATGTGTTACCCAATTTAATCCTCAATAGCAAGTCAATAATATTGGTTTTAGAATTAGAAATTTTACACATGAGGAAACTGAAGCACAGAGAGGTAAATAAATTACCCAAAGGTACTCAACAAATAAATGGTAGAACTGGGGGATAGATGCAGCATTCGGTTTTATAATCAAGGCTACTAAGCATTATGCAGCTCTTAAGAAGCAAAGTATAAGTAAGTGCAGATATTCATTAAAACCCGGCTCTTAACAATACCTTCTCATTTACTCTGTTTCAATGACAGAACTCAGGTATATTAGGAATAAAACAGTGTACTCCTGATTGCTGAAACTCTGTAAATGTGACATAAACAAATCAACAAGAAAGGCCAGTCTTTCCAATTTGCCCAGCATTTTTCCAGTTTTTAGCAATGACAGTCACATATCCAGGAAATCCTTCAGTTCTGGATAAACCAGGACAGTTAATAGTAATGTAGACCATAAACATTGCCTAATTGGTACCCTTACTCCTCTACTTGCAATATCAATTTCAACTAGATGTTACCAAGAAGAGAAATAAGACCTCCCTCTTTGCAAGACTAGCAATATACTCTATCTTAAGGATCCTATTATAACACTTAGCAACTTTGTGGCTTTCAATATCTCCAACTTTTATGCCTAAGATTCAGTAAACGTGAATTGAGATTAACGAATTCATAACCACTAAGAAAGAAATATACCACATGCACCTTTTAATTCTTTCTGAACTTTTCCCCTTCTTTACCATACTGTATAAAAGCAAGCCCCATCTTCCCTAGGCAGATAAGCTTGGTCCTAAAGGCTGTGACCTTCTCTAAGAATTTGGGCTGAGAGTCAATAAAAGCCTTCTGCCAGGGGACCTAGAGAGTGACCACTTGTTCTGGTTAGTTTTTGAGAAAAGCTGCTCCAGTTAACTTTTCTGTGTGTTTGAGAAAGCAGCAAATGTTGAAAACACAAAAATAATGGCACAGCTATACCTGGTGAGGTTTGGCAGGTGATAGGACCCCTATATTTAACAATGTCAGTAATCACTCTTAGTAAATAAAGCCCTACCATCCTAAAAAAGAAACCTGAAACAACTTCACAGCACTACATGAAAATCCATATCATATTTAAAAGCAAACAACCCTCTCATTTGCATTCACACATTGTCACAATAAGCACTTGTAGAGGCTTGGAAGGGGTAAAAGTCATTAAGATAAAATACGAAGGCACCACCCTTATGGCAGAAAGTGAAGAGGAGCTAAAAAGCCTCCTGATGAAAGTGAAAGAGGAGAGTGAAAAAGTTGGCTTAAAGCTCAGCCTTCAGAAAACAAAGATCATGGCATCCGGTCCCATCACTTCATGGGAAATAGATGGGGAAACAGTGGAAACAGTGTCAGACTTTACTTTGTTGGGCTCCAAAATCACTGAAGATGGTGACTGCAGCCATGAAATTAAAAGATGCTTACTCCTTCCCTGGTGGCTCAGAGGATAAAGTGTCTGCCTGCAATGCAGGAGACCCAGGTTCAATCCCTGGGTTGGGAAGAACCCCTGGAGAAGGAAATGGCAACCCACTCCAGTATTCTTGCCTGGAGAATCCCATGGACAGAGGAGCCTGGTGGGCTATGGTCCATGGGGTCGCAAAGAGTCGGACACGACTGAGCGACTGAACTGAACTGAAAGTGTGCTACAAGTATTATGGACAAAGCACCGCGAGATTGAGATGAACTCTGAGGTGGAAACTTTGAAGCAGGACCTGAGTGTGCTGAGGAGACTTGGAAAAAGAGAGCCTTGTGGGCAGAGCAAAGGTCATACACAAAGGTGAGAAAGTCACATAGATTTGGTGTCCAGAGGAATCTCAATTTTCTGTGGCTGTGGCGTAGCATGGGAGAGAGGGTTAGAGGTAAGACTGGGAAAATATGAAGCTTTGAGTACTATTTAGATGGAATGTTTTCACATTTGTGTTGTAAATGCAATGGGCATTAGTATTAATTTTATTAATGATGATACTAATAAGTAATTAATTGAGCACTTGTTATGTTCCAGACACTTTGCTACAAGCTTTACTTGGATATTTTGTGGTTGGCATAATTTATCTATTACTATGAAAAGTAAACATGTTATCCAAAACAAAAATAAAAATGTAATAAGAAGAATGGCAATGTTTTATACTCTTGCAAATTTGTTTCCTTCCCAGGTTTATTGAAATATAATTGACATATAAGTTTGTATAAGTTGAAGGTGTACAATATGATGATTTGGTATATGTGTGTATGGTGAAGTGATTGCCACAAGAGGGTCAGTCAACACATATATTACTTCACATAGTTACCTATTGTTTATTTTTTGTGATGAGACCTTTTAGCAGTTTTCAAGGATACAATACAGTATTGGTAACTATAGTCACCATAGTTTGTATTAGATCCTCAGAATTTATCTTATACCTGGAAGTTTGTACCCCTTGACTGTTATGCATTCGTCTCTACTGCCCCCACTCTTGCCCCCAGTAATCTAATTTCTGTTTCTACTAGTTTGGGTCTTGGGTTTATTTTTTTTTTAAGATTTTTTATTATAAGTAAGATCATACAGGGTGTCTTCTGCGTCTGACTTATTTCACTTGCATAATGCCCTCAAGGTTCATGTTGTTGCAAGCTGCAGGATTTCCTTCTTTCTCATGGTTGAATGATATTCCTGTGTGTGTACACACACATACATACTGCATTTTCTTCATTCATTCACCCATTTACAGACACAAAGGTTATTTATAAGTCTTGGCGGTTGTAAATAAAACTCCAGTGGACGTAGGGACGCAGATCTCTCTTCAGGATATTTCCTTTGGTGTATACTTAGAAGTGGAATTGTTGGGTCATATGGTAGTTGTATTTTTTTATCCTTTCTGGAAACTCTATACTGTTTCCCACGGCAGCTGTATCAATTTACATTCCCCCTAGTATTGTCTGTGCAAGTTAGGGAGCAAATTTGAACTTCCACTCAAATGCTGAGCTTAGCCTCCAGTTCTGCCCTCTGGAAAGTGTGGGCCACAAGTGCCCAGGAGTTGTGGAACACACCCTAAGGGCCACTTGTGCGGGCAGCCAAGCCAGCAACCGTGCCCTGCTGTTGAGCATCGTCTCTAGCCTTGTATAACCAGGGACCAGGAGCAACCTCAGAGCCCAGCCTGCAGTACCGCCCAGCCACGGGGCCCCTTCCACCAGCCCACCCGGCAGCAGAGCCCAGCACGTGGCCTTCTTATTCGCTGGCCACAGTCTGCAGCCTTGCCCAGCCGAGGAGACCAGCCAGTGACCCCGTCTAACCAGGGAGCATAATCTGCGGTTCCACCCAGCTCGGGGGTCTGGACAGCCACTCTCTCTGGCTGAGGAGCCCAGCCACGGCACCTCCTCTGTGACCTCAGAGCAAGGGGAGCAGCCATGTCTGACTAGAGACCTCAACAGCCAGCTGAAGTAAAGAATTCTAACTAGCATCATAAAAATGTGAGTGTAGGGTTTCTCTGGAGGCTCAGTGGTAAGTAATCCACCTGTAATGCAAGAAACCTAGGTTTGATCCCTGATCTGGAAAGATTCCACATGCCAGTGGAACTCAGCCCGTGTGTGTATGTGTGTGTGTGTGTGTGTGTGTGTGTGTGTGTATGTGCATGTGTGCTCAGTTGTGTCAGACTCTGCGCCACTATAGAGCCTGTAATCTAGAGCCTAGGAATTGTAGCTGCTGAGTCCACGTGCCTCAGAGCCTGTGCTCCCCAGGAGAAGTTATGGCAAAGAGAAGCCTGTGCGCTGCAACTAGAGAATGACTCATGCTTGCTGCACCTGGAGAAAAGCCCTGCAATGAAGACCCAGCACAGCCAAAACTAAGCAATAAACAGATAAAATGTGAAAAAAGTGTATGTGTAAAAGTCTTCAGTAAAGATAACTATATAAAGTCAGATTTTCTGGTATTGTAATAGTAGCATGTAAATCACAGCTCTAGTTTAAAAGTTAAAAAAAATATGTGTTAAAATAGCCATCACTACAATAATGTATTATTCGATACAAATACAAAAAGGTGTAAATTATAACATCAATGACCTAAAATGTGAGGAGTGGGTGTAAGGAAGGGGGCTTCTCAGGTGGCGCTGGTGGTAAAACCCTGCCTGCCAATACAGAAGGCGTAAGAGATGAGAGTTCGATTCCTGGGTTGGGAAGATCCCCTGGAGAAGGAAATGGCAACGTGCCCCAGTAATCTTGCCTGGAGAATCCTATGGACAGAAGAGCTTGGCAGGCTATAGTCCACAGAGTCACAAACAGTCAAACATGACTGAAGCGATTTTGCACATGTGCAGGCATGGGAGTGAGGAGAAGTTAAAGTTTCTGAGTGCCACTAAAGTTATTGTTTAAAATAGGATATTGGGAGATATTTTATGTAAGTTTCATAGAGATCACAGAAAAATCCTTGTGGTAGATACACAAAAAATTATGCTAAAGAAATCGGAGCATACAGCCACAGAAAGTCATCAACTCAGAAAGGAAGACAGCAAGAAAAGCAGCAAAGAACAAGAATGTACGAAACTGTCAGAAAACAGTTAACAAAATGGCGGTAGCAAATCCTTACCGATCAATAGTGTAAGCATAAATGAATTAAGTTCTCCAAACTTGAAAATTTCTTAATGTCTGGCTTAAACTCAGCTGGTTCTATCAATAATATCAACATGTGCATTGCATATATAATATATTGTTTTTGGTTGAAGTCAATCCACTTGTCATGTACTGGGCTCTATGCTGGACAACAGCAATATGACAATGAACAAAACACATGTGATCCCTCTATTTGTAGAGTCTACAGCCTATGGAGGGGTATCATCTGTCAACCATGATTGCACAAGTAACTTCTTAACTGCTCCTGCAACAGCAGCTATAAACCAGGAGCAGAGGATGCTGTGAGAGTGCCTGACCAGGGAGCCTGATCTAGGCTGAGGAATATGGGACTAGGTGTTTTGAAAATACAACCATATTATGGACTTAAGGGGAAAAAAAGAAAGACATACTTTCATATCTTCATTTTAAATGTTCATTTTTAAAAATAAAATTCATTATTAGCAAATTCACATTGAAGCAATCAGCTAGACAGATGGAAACTCTGCATTCAAAGCACATTCAGTCTTTCTATCAGCTAGCAATTAGACATGTGAAAGCATATTCTTAAACCATAATGTGTCAAAGATTTGCAGTTTTTAAAGCAATACTGTCAAGCTGCAAAACTTATGAAATTATCCACTTTTTTATTACTGTCTTTGATTTATATGTCCCCAAAAGTGAGGCCTGGAAGTCTTCCCATTTGGTTATTGCAGTCACAGGAGAAAATTGAAATAACATTTTTTTAAGTCTTCTTAAAATTATATTAGAGTCTTTAAGGGAATCAAATTTTATTAACTTATTCTCTTTGGGGTACCAAATATCCTGCTGTCTCAGTAGTAATAGCATCAATAAAAAGGGCATTTCAGAATCTGGAAACATTTAATCAACTCTTCTGAATTTTGAACCAGGAGCCAGAGATAAATGAACAGTCCTATAAAGTTAGACCAGTAAGTTCAACACAAGTGTTGAAGTGTTAGTCATTCAGTCATGTCTGACTCTTTGCTGCCCCATGGACTGTAGCCCACCAGGCTCCTCTGTCCATAGAATTCTGCAGGCAAGAGTACTGGAGTGGGTAGCCATTCCCTTCTCTAGGGTATCTTCCCAGCCCAGGGACTGAACCAGGGTCTCCCACATTGCAGGCAGATTCTTTATCATCTGAGCCACCAGGGAAAGTGAAGTCACTCAGTTGTGTCCGACTCTGCGATTCCATGGCCATGGGATTCTCCAGGCAAGAATACTGCAGTGAGTTGCCATTTCCTTCTCCAGGGGATCTTCCCAACACAGGGATTGAACCCAGGTCTCCCGCACTGCAGGCAGACTCTTTACTGTCTGAGTGCCCCAGGAAGCCCAAAGCAAACTAGGGGGATTAAACTGCTGCTGCTACCTCCTTTCTCAAATCCAGACCAGAAGGCTACCTACAGCATTTCAGAGCATCACTATAACCCACATGACCACAAGGAAGATCCCAGTCTGCCCCTGTGGGGCAAGGAGCTCTGACCAGGTGAACAGAAGCAGAGCGGATGCGGAAGGCCTGAACTGCAGGCAGACTCTTTACTGTCTGAGTGCCCCAGGAAGCCCAAAGCAAACTAGGGGGATTAAACTGCTGCTGCTACCTCCTTTCTCAAATCCAGACCAGAAGGCTACCTACAGCATTTCAGAGCATCACTATAACCCACATGACCACAAGGAAGATCCCAGTCTGCCCCTGTGGGGCAAGGAGCTCTGACCAGGTGAACAGAAGCAGAGCGGATGCGGAAGGCCTGACGACAGGCATATCCCCGAAAGCCAAGCGGAACCTGAGTGAAGCAGACCCTGGGATTCTTGGTCCACTCTCAGCGATGAGGAGTTACTCTTCTGTATCCTCCTCCTTCTCCTTTGCCTCCCCTTTCTTCCGTGGAAAGAAGCTAGTGGAAGAGAGAGAGCACTAAGGAAAGAACCTGGGAAAAGGGAGAAAATTGCTCACTCCAAGTAGAATAGCACTCAAGACCAGGAATAAATAGCTTCTCTTCTTTATTATCTTCATAGTTTCTTTCTGCTGTCTTGCTACTAGAAACATCGGCACAAAAGATACTCTGCTAAGAACCTCCACTTCTCTCCTGTCCTTCCTACCTCTAGCCAGCCCATTAACTGCGACTTGAAAAACTGACATATTCATAAGAAATCTAGACTTGCTATCTTCTCCAAAATCTATCTTAGAGATCATTTAATTTTAAGTATGGCAAAACCAATACAGTATTGTAAAATAGAATGAAGTATTAAATTTAAAAAATAAATTTAAAAAAATCACACACACATAAAATTGGAAACCATATAAATGTCTAAAAACATTTTAGGGAAAGTGACTAAATGGTTATATATACAGAATGTAGTATTATGCATGGCTATAATTGTTTATAGCACTAACAATATGGGATCTGATGAGATGTTAAATAAAAATATTAGGATTTAAAATGATCAAAAAAAAAAAAGCCAGTTGGGGAAGAATGCTGTTACCTAAGAGAGAAGATTTAGTACAGAATTGAAAGAGACACATATACCCCAAAATGTTCATTACAGCACTGTTTACCATAGCTAGGACATAGAAGCAACCTAGATGTCCATTGGCAGACAAATGTATAAGGAAGTTGTGATACATAAACACAGTGGAATATCACTCAGTTACAAAAAGGGACACATTTGAATCAATTCTAATGAGGTAGATGAACCTGGAGCCCATTAGACAGAGTGAAGTAAGTTAGAAAGAGAAAGATAAATACTGTTTATCAACACACATATAGGGAATTTAGAATGATGGTACCATGGATCCTACATGCAGAACAAAAGGAGACACAGATGTAAAGAAGAGACTTTTGTACTCGGTGGGAGAAGGCAAGGGTGGGATGGTTTGAGAGAACAGCATTGAAATGTGTACATCCCATATGTAAAATAGATGACCAGTACAAGTTCCATCCCTGAAGCAGGGCACTCAAAGCCAGCACTCTGGGACAACCCAGAGGGATGAGGTGGGGAGGGAGGTGGGGGGGGTTTCAGGATGGGGTTATACATGTACACCCAAGGCCAATTCATGTCTATGAATGGCAAAATGATGGTACCATCGATCCTACATGCAGAACAAAAGGAGACACAGATGTAAAGAAGAGACTTTTGTACTCGGTGGGAGAAGGCAAGGGTGGGATGGTTTGAGAGAATAGCATTGAAATGTGTACATCCCATATGTAAAATAGATGACCAGTACAAGTTCCATCCCTGAAGCAGGGCACTCAAAGCCAGCACTCTGGGACAACCCAGAGGGATGAGGTGGGGAGGGAGGTGGGGGGGGTTTCAGGATGGGGTTATACATGTACACCCAAGGCCAATTCATGTCTATGAATGGCAAAAAACTGCCACAATATTGTAAAGTAATTAGCTTCCAATTAAAATAAATGATTTTTTTAAAAAACAAAACTAACCAAGGTGGGGGTGGGGGAATGAGGTATTATTGTGATACATGGTAAAAAGCTTTATAATCTGAGACCCACTTCTCCCCCAACACACTCCCCAAACTGATATAACCTTTGATGAGTTAACTTTCTGAGACACAGTTTCACCCATATAATTGGTGTGAAGGATGGTTAAAATAATATTAACTCAAATCTTTTTAAATAATCTAATAAGAGAATATGTACACAGACAGTATTTAAATAAATCACTATTCAAATAAATATTCAATTTTTTCTTATTGATTAGAACTTTATCTGAAGGTCTGTAAGAGTAATAATGTTCCCACTGACGGCATACAGAAGGCACTTTACTTGGTTTTTTAGAATGTTCAGTACCCAGGGATTGAACCCTGGTCTCCCACATTGCGGACAAATTCTTTACCATCTGATCCACCAGGGAGGCCCTTTTGGGGGATGGTGTAGTCCAAAGAGTATGCCTTTTATGTATTAATATTAAGTGATGTGTGTAATTTTAAAACTCCCTTGGGAGTAAGATTCTTTATACTATCTATTTATGTGAATAGACACTTTTAGTGCTTTATTTATAAGATGCCCAATTAAAATCTGATTCCTAATAATTCAGCCCTGACATCAGAACTGGAAATGCATGAGTAGTCTATGTACTTGCCATTTAATATTTACATAATTACTAATAGCTCTCTGAACTGAGGGCTGTTCACTACCTGACAGTGATTTTTGTTATACTCCATATATTACTGCAGGTAAGGCATATATTTTACAAAGTAAACAAACGAACAAAAAACTCAACTCTGAAGTTCTAAGATAATTACTCTATTAAGTGTTTTAGTTTCTAAACAAGAGACAAAATTTGTAGCTTAAACTACCACATAATTGCACTCATGTAAGAGACAAAATTTGTAGCTTAAACTACCACATATTTGCATTCATCTCACACACTAGCAAAATAATGCTCAAAATTCTCCAAGCCAGGCTTCAACAGTTTGTGAACTGAATTTCCAGATGTTCAAGCTGGATTTAGAAAAGGCTGAGGAACCAGAGATCAAATTGCCAATATCGTTGGATCATCAAAAAAGCAAGCGAGTTCCGGAAAAACATCTACTTCTGCTTTATTGACTATGGCAAAGTCTTTGACTGTGTGGATCTCAACAAACAATGGAAAATTCTGAAAGATATGGCAATTCCAGACCATCTTACCTGCTTCCTGAAGAATCTGATGCAGGTCAAGAAGAAACTGTTAGAAATGGACATGGAACAACAGACTGGCTCCAAATTGGGAAAGGAGTATGTCAAGGCTGAATACTGTCACCCTGCTTATTTAACCTATGTGCAGAGTACATCATGAGAAATGCCAGGCTGGATAAAGCACAAGCTGGAATCAAGATTGCCAGGGGAAATATCAATAACCTCAGATACACAGATGACACCACCCTTATGGCAGAAAGTGAAAGGGAACTGAAGAACTTCTTGATGAAAGTGAAAGAACAGAGTGAAAAAGCTGGCTTAAAACTCAACATTCAAAAAAACAAAGATCATGGAATCCAGTTCATCACTTCATGGCAAATAGATGGGGAAACAATGGAAACAGTGACAGACTTTATTTTCTTGGGCTCCAAAATCACTGCAGATGGTGGCTGCAGCCAAAGATGCTTGCTGCTTGGAAGAAAAGCTGTGACCAACCTAGACAGCTTATCAAAAATCAGAGACATTACTTTACTAACAAAGGTCCGTCTAGTCAAAGTTACAGATTTTTAGTACTCATGTATGGAAGTGAGAGCTGGACTATAAAGAAAGCTTAGAGCCAAAGAATTGATGCTTTTGAACTGTGGTGTTGGAGAAGACTCTAGAGAGTCCCTTGAACTGCAAGGAGATCCAACCAGTCCTTCCTAAAGGAAATTAGTCTTGAATATTCATTGGAAGGACTGAGACTGAAGCTGAATCTCCAATACTTTGGCCACATGATGTAAAGAACTGACTCATTGGAAAAGACCCTGATGCTGGGAAAGATTGAAAGCAGGAGGAGAAGGGGAAGATAGAGGATGAGATGCTTGGATGGCATCACCGACTCAATGGACACGAGTTTGCGCAAGCTCTGGGAGGTGGTGATAGACAGGGAGGCCTGGCGTGCTGCAGTCCATAGGGTCACAAAGGGTTGGACATGACTGAGCGACTGGACTGAATTGAACTGACTTATTTCAGACTTCATTTGGCATGCGTTTTACATTTTTTTTTTAATACAACACGTGGCTTCAATACACTGCCAGGGTGTTGCCACTTTCGGGAGCGTGCTCTCTGTTGCTTCCCCCCTCTTCTCCTTTCCCCTCCCTTCCATCCCTCCTCCTTTCTCTTTCTTTTTCCTAACTTTCTTGCCTCTTCCTTTGTTTTGACTCTTAGGCCACACATTTTCCTCAAACAAACATTTACAACAATATGTTAAATATATAAAATAATAGCAAAACAGGAACAATGAACCTATGAAGAAACATAAGTCAGTATAGGCCTAGGAGGGGAAAGGAGAACATATTTCTCCATTTTGCCTAAAATAAATGCTCCATTTGTTTTTTTTTTTATGGAGATTAGTGAATCTGTTCATATATGACTATATAATGAATCCATCCTCAGGAAGGCAAAAAAATACTCATTTTTCCATTTTAAGTATTAATTTGTAGACACCCATATACCACTTATTCATCTGCCCTATATCTATATAGGTTAAGTAAAATTGCTCCTAGTCAAAAAAAAAAAAATAGACATTACTGGTTTACCAGGTGAAGGATATGTTAGGATATCTTTTGAAGCTGTATTGGTAGGGGAATTCTGCTGTCGTATTTACTCCGGAAATACTTTTCTCTCAGTTACCAAGAGAGTTTCATTTCAGCATGCATGTGTGTGCATGCTCAGTCGTGTCCAGCTCTTTATGACCCCATAGACTGTACCTGCCAGGCTCCTCTGTCCATGGAGTTTTCCAGGCAAGTATACTGGAGTGGGTTGCCATTTCCTTCTCCATAATTTCAGTATATGTAGTGCCAATTAGTGCATTCAATATGGCTACACAGCTTTCAAATACACTTTCACTTGCTCTTCCATTCCCATAAGTAGAAATAGGTAGATGTTTCCAGATTTTGGTTGTGCAACACACCTGTAATGGGCGACCTCACAAATAACTGGATATTTTGGCCCATAACTTATCTTTTGTGATCATTGTTATGCTCCTAACAGAAGTCACAATTTGGGCAATATCTCTGCCAAATTCTTTGTTTTTGTTTTTGTTTTTGTTTTTGTTTTTTTTGGTTTAACATATTTTATAAAGCTGTTAGTAACATTAAGTCTAACTCTCATATGTGTTTGTGAAAGAAATTTGTTCATAGGTGTTAAAAAGTCTCATTTACTGGTAAATGTTACAGTGGAGTAGCAGGATATGTTTATGTAAGTTAAATTCAATTATATGTGTGTAGAAGGCAGAGAGAAATCAGTTGATTTTGTCTCCAGTCCACAGGGTGAATTTTTGGCTCTGAGTGAGTATGAAATGGAAGACAAGAATCTGCTGTCCACAGTCACACCTGAGTGTGAGCATCTTGCTGTGGTAAGTGTAATTCTCATTTTTAAACACACAGTAAATAGGATTTTTTTCCTGCAACATGGTCTCAAAATGCCCTACATGCAAGCCAGCTGCCATCTGGTGATTTACCAAAGAAAACAGAATTCTAGTCTAAGACTGGAGAAAAAGTTGTCTTGGCTTTAACTAATTCCTGCATGAGATGCTACTGTGGTGTGACTCCATCATTAGTAGTTGGAATCCTGGCTTAGTATTATCAACAATTTTTAATGCAAATTAGGAGAAAAAAATTATAGTATGAGTAGGCAAAAGAACCTTGCTGTTACTAAAATGCTGGTAAATATTTTGGTTGCCATTTTATGACTAAAGTAAGATGGGGTCGTAAAGAGTCGGACACAACTGAGCGACTGAACTGACTGACTGACTGACTGACTGAATACACTTATTAAATTGAGACCAGACTCTAGTGCAAATCTGGGTTTACTGGCATCTAAATCAAGAAAGCCATGGATTTACTTAGTAAAAGTGCTAAAAATGAGTGAACAATTAATTAATGCTATGGCTACTTGTGGAAACTGAATTTGAAGTTAATAAAAACAATACTATACGATTGGACAGAGTAAAGAACTATCTAAATTTTTCTTCCTTTTTTCTCTTTTGTGTTTTCTTACTCTTATTTTATATTGGCATATAAGTATAAAGATTTAGCTTGCATGTCATAAATTGAGAAAAAAAGTTTACTGTTTTTAACCTCCCCCCTGGCGGGATGGCAGCATGGACTCGATGGACATGAGTTTGGGTGAACTCCAGGAGTTGGTGATGGACAGGGAGGCCTGGCCTGCTGCGGTTCATGGGGTCATGGAGAATGGGACATGACTGAGCGACTGAACTGAACTCATCATTTACTGTTGAAAAAAATGTATCATTTAATAGACTAGCTAGTTAATGCACAGTTGAGGAGGGGTTACATTTTTAAAAAGCTATAATAACAGCAGCAGAAGTAAACATCAGTTTAATACTTTGTGTGTAGTTGGTATTGTATATATGTTTACCTTACATTATGTAACAATCTTCAGAGCATGTTTTTGTAATGGGTATTATTTTTATTGTCCACCTTTTACCTATGAGAAAGTTGAGGCATAAGAACTTTGCAAAATTTTCCAAGAATCAAAAGTAGTCTTAGAGCCAGTTCCTAATCTCTGTAATCTCAAAGCCCATTTAATTAACTACTGTAGCATTCTGACACACACAAGGACATCTAGAAACAGACCCAAACACAGTTTATAAAAATTTAATGGTGGATGCTCCTCAATTTTAGAGAAGGCAATGGCACCCCACTCCAGTACTCTTGCCTGGAAAATCCCATGGACGGAGGAGCCAGCCTCCTCCACTGGACCCGTTTTTAATTTGCTGCCTCTCTTCTGACCCACTACACATAGAAATTTCTTTGCCAATGCCTTAAATCATCATTTTGTTGCTAAATCAAATAATTATTTGATTCAACATTTTTTCTGACTCCTTGCAACCCTGAGGACTGCAGCCCACCTGGCTCCTCCATCCATGGGACATCCATGGTGTCGCTGAGGGTTGGACATTACTGAGCGACTTCACTTTCACTTTTCACTTTCATGCACTGGAGAAGGAAATGGCAGCCCACTCCAGTGTTCTTGCCTGGAGAATCCCAGGGCCAGGGGGAGCCTGGTGGGCTGCCATCTACGGGGTCGCACAGAGTCGGACACAACTGAAGTGGCTTAGCAGCAGCTGCAGCAGCTCCTCAGTTTAGAAGTGGAGGTGCTTCATTAAAAATCCTCATAAGTCATTACTTTGTTGTATATTCTTTTTATTCTTTCAGTCTTAAACTCTGTCTCACATTCCTTCCGATCTGCTGCCTTAGAAATTAACGTCACCATTTTGGTCTAGACTCCCTCTTCTGAGGTTGTCATTGTTAGGAATGGTGCGTGTCAGTCTCCTCAGCCTCCCAAAGAGACAGCAGGCTGTGTCACAAGAGTCCAGAGACAGTGCCAGGTGGGTGGCTAGAGGTGGTGGCAGTCTCGCACCACTTATGTGTGACTCCATTAGTGGTCACGTTTACTTGCTTGCAGAATAAGGGAGCCGTAATTGTGAACTTGACTGTCATGCAGGTGCTCATTTCACATCAAGAGTTGTTTATACTCCCAGCCTCCTCCACTGGACCCGTTTTTAATTTGCTGCCTCTCTTCTGACCCACTACACATAGAAATTTCTTTGCCAATGCCTTAAATCATCATTTTGTTGCTAAATCAAATAATTATTTGATTCAACATTTTTTCTGACTCCTTGCAACCCTGAGGACTGCAGCCCACCTGGCTCCTCCATCCATGGGACTCTCCAGGCAAGAGTACTGGAGTGGGATGCCACCGCCTTCTCCATTACTTGACTTAGTACCATCATTAATCACAACTGATCATTTCCTCTTTCTTGAATATACTCTTCTGTTGGTTTCTTCAGCACCATAATCTCCTATCACCTTTTTGGACATTTTTTCTGTTTTTTTTTTCTATGTCCATTTTATAATGTGTGGATTACAAGACTGCAGTGGACATTTTTATTCACTCAATCTGGTCACAGAGGTTGAATTAGGGATTCCATGTGACCCAAATCAGGTGAAATAGAGCCAAGGAGTTTCTTTCCTAGAACTTCTACTAAAGCCATCAAGGAAATATTACATTCTTTCTACTGTGATTGCTGGTGTTGAGAATGATGTTAAGCAGAGTGTCGTTGAATTTCAGAAAAAGAGGCCATCACTGTGGAAAGCAGATAAACAGTAAGTCCTGATTAATTCATTTGAGTCCTAGATCCAAATGAATTAAGAATATTTCTGGATTTTTCCAAAACGTGAGCCAATATATTTCCTTGATCGTATGGGTAAGATATTATATCATTTTTAAATGAAAGAGTCTTTCATGATAGGATGTTCCCCTCCCACCTACCAACCCGTCATCAATGAACTCTAGATTTCATAAATATAATTTTCCAGTAGAAATCTCATTTTAGATTCACTGAAGATGCCATTAAGATGCCACTGAACATGCCCACTTCTATCCACATAGGAACCCAACCAGCAACTTGACCATGATCTTTCACTTTTCTCCCCTTTATGCATCCCCCCATATCAGGTGGAACAGTGGGAAAGAATCTGCCTGCCAATGCAGGTGACGTTTGTTCAACCCCTGGGTCAAGAAGATTTCCTAGAGGAGGAAATGGCAGCCCACTTCAGTATTCTTGCCTGGAAAATTCCATGGACAGAGGAGCCTGGCTGGCTACAGTCCATGGGGCTGCAGAGAGTTGCACACAACTGATCATGCTAGGAATATCCAAATCAATCGTCCGGTCCTATTAACCTGCTTCTAAATTGTTCTTTATTTCATCTAATTCTCCTCAGCCTCGCGGCCCCAATATATGATGTATTGCTATCTTTTGCCTGAATTACTTTATTTTTCCTAACTGATTTGCTTGCCTCCAGCCCTGCCCTGCAGTCATAGTGATGTGTGTCCAAAATGCAAATATAATTATAGTCTTCAATTTAAAACTTTATATGGCTCTCTCCTGCCTGCAGAGACTATGAACCCAAACTACTCATTGTGGCTCACGTCATGATCTGACCCTTGCTTATCTCTGTTCCCGCCACCCACACAATCATTGCACACAGAGAGCTACGCTCTGCCCCACAGGGCCATGCTCCCTCTCTGGCCTTGTGTGTCGTGGTCTTTCCTCCGCTTTAGAACATTCTTCTCCTCTGCTGCACCTCGGAGAATTCTATCCGTCCGAGGGAAACTTCCATCAGACACTGTGCTCCTCCAAGACAACTGCCAAGTCTGAGTTGAATGCCCTTGTGTGTGCTCCTTGAGCTACCGGACCACATTCACCTCCTGTAATTGTGAATTGCCTCTTTCTGTTATCACTGCCAATTTATATCACTCACCTGAAAGAAAACCACTCGAGAGTAAAGGTCTCAGATAGTGCCTTTGGCAGTGCTGCTTCACAACTACTTGTGTAAATGAGTGAATGAACAGTGATTAAATAATCAGACATACCATAGAGTCGACACAGATGAAGTTTTCTGCTTATGTAATTGTATAAGCCTCTCTCCAGTGTATTCTAAGCGGCTCAGCCTGGAATAAAAATTGAGAAATGGAGTTTTTGGATAGAGAAACTTCAGATCTTACTTGCAACCCTTCTTTCTCCCCAGACTCATTTGATTGGTGTTACACTTAAAATTAGGCAAAGGTTTATATCAGGGGAAAAGAGGGCATGCCCTTATCTTTCCAAATTCATTTTCTTTTCAAAACATAGACCTTTTGACCCCAGTTTACATATTCATTTTTAAGCTTAAAATAATAAAATGACACAAGAGATAGGTTGACAGTTCATGAAGGAAATTACGGAGCTCTGTGATAACTGATTGTATTACAGAAAACATCACAGCTAAGAGGCTGCCATAACAAATTTGATGCCTCAAGCAGGAGATGCCTGAGGGTGGGTGAAAGAAAGAAAATGAAAGTCGCTCAGTTGTGTCCAACTCTTTGCGACTCCATGGAGTATACAGTCCATGGAATTCTCCAGGCCAGAATACTGGAGTGGGTAGCCTTTCCCTTCTCCAAGGGATCTTTCCAACCCAGGGATCGAACCCAGATCTCCCACATTGCAGGCGGATTCTTTACCAGCTGAGGCACAAGGGAAACCCTTGAGGGTGGATGGGAGGACACAAAACAAAAGAAATAAAGAACACTCTAAAGATAAATCAGTTCTCGTGCCCCTAGCCTTCCTGACCTCTCCCCACCACACATAAACAGCCTATCTCTCAGCTAGTACTTGTTGGATACCAGGTATGAATTCAGACTTCACTGATTTGAGTTTCTTGACACCTAAAGAAACAACCATTTGAATGTTATAAACCCATCAAAGAAATTTCCTGTACCTTATTCCTAATTTCTTCTTGAGGAAAATAAAACACCAAAGACCCCTGGACAGCAAGGAGATCAAAGCAGTCAATCTTAAAAGAAATCAACCCTGCATATTCACTGGAAGCACTGATGCTGAAGCTGAAGCTCCAGTACTTTGGCCCTCTGTTGTGAAGAGCTGACACTTTGGAAAAGACCCTGATGCTGGGAAAGATTGAGGGCAGAAGGAGAAGGGGATGACAGAGGATGAGATGGGTGGGTGACATCATTCACTCAATGGACACGAGTTTGAACAGACTCTCGGAGATAGTGAAAGACAGGGAAGCCTGGCATGCTACAGTCCATGAGGCTACTAAGAGTAGCCTCTGAACAGCAACAAAGCACCAAACATGGGAACAGAAAATTCAGCAGAAAGCTAACAAGATACAAAAGCTCCCAGCTGGCTGCCTTGAATCTATTTTCTTCTCCTCCAATCTGATCATCACAAAGGTGTCAGAATATTGTAGGAATTCAAAACTGAACAACTCTTCAAATCTCTCATTACCTTTGGGTTAAAGTCCCTAGTCCACAATATGCCTCTTATTCTCACCACAGACTGGTCTGTAGACTGCCCTTCACTTCCTTGAAGGCACTGCGTTCTTCTCTGTCCCAAGACATTTGCACATGGTGTTCTTTCTGCCTGAAACATTTTGATACTGAAACACTGACCTCAGATTGGGACTTGAACGCATGTGACTGGGACTCAAACCTGGCCAAAACCCAGTTTGGGACTCGCTCGAACCCACATGGCCAGGATTCAAACCTGGCCAAAACCCTGTTTGGGACTTGAACCCACATGGCTGGGACTCAAACTCAGCCAAAACTCAGTTTGGGACTCTAACCCAGAATCTTTCAATTAGAATCACTCACCTGGTGTCTGGACTTACTAAGGTTCAGATTTTGACTCAAAGTAGATTCATTAATATAAGATACTTGTAAGAAATGCAAGTGGGCAGGCGAGGGAGCTCTGCCCTGAGGATTGAGTGGGCTACAATTTATAATGAAAAAAATGGGGGTGGGGTGGGGAGAAGACCACCTTCTGTAGATGTTCACTTTTACTAGCTTCTCCTTCATATTAGGCAGGAAAGTATCTGACCCTAGGAGGTCAAACTAGGATTATGGTATTAGTAGAAGGGTGGTAACATTTCTTCCACCCAGTGGCCTGGGGCGTATCTTGTGGTTTGTTTATGGCTTTATAATTTAGCGAGCCTGTTTCATTGAATAATGTTCCAATAGCTTTCTTGAGCTATCATTAACTGACCATGGCCACCCAAAGTTTCCTAGGTTTCCTTCTCTGTCTATAGCCTCCTACTGGGACTTCTACAGCTATTTGTATTATTCTGTCCCTATCAATACTCTTCTTCTTGCTTAATTAAATATTACCCACCTATCAATTCGAATATCTCTTTCTCAAAGAAGTCTTCTCTGAGTTATCAAAGTGAGTTGAGTCACTCTTACTTTTGACATCTCCTTCAAAAGTAATGACCTTGACCCTTATTGGAATAACCCTTATCAAATTCCCAATTAGATTATAAACTCCATGAACACAGAGACTATGTCTGGTCATTTCCTTTGAAGCTCTGTTTCTTCTCACAGTTATCTAACAACTACTGGTGGTTTATAAATGTTTGTTGAATGAATAAGTGTGAATTTGTGGGAGAGAGATTAATATGTAATTCACATATCAAGGAAAGTCTCTCAATAAAGCTTTGTTGTCAGTTGTTTGACATGAACCAGCTCTTAATTAGGACCAGTTTCTTAAGATGTGTTCACAGCATCTTGTCTCAGTTCAGTTCAGTAGCTTAGTTGTGTCTGACTCTTTGCGACCCCATGATCCGCAGCATGCCAGGCCTCCCTGTCCATCACCAACTCCCGGAGTCCACCCAAGTCCATGTTCATTAAGTCAGGTGATGCCATCCAACCATCTCATCCTCTGTCATCCCCTTCTCCTCCTGCCCTCAGTCTTTCCCAGAATTAGGGACTTTTCAAATGAGTCAGCTCTTTGCATGAGGTAGACAAAGTATTGGAGTTTCAGCTTCAACATCAGTCCTTCCAATGAACACCCAGGATTTATTTCCTTTAAGATGGACTGGTTGGATCTCCTTGCAGTCTAAGGGACTCTCAAGAGTCTTCTCCAACACCACAGTGCAAAGGCATCAGTGGCTCACTAAAAAAGTTGCTTGAATTTTAACAGCTTTTCATCCATGTTACTAAATATCCCTCAGCTACTGAAATGTATCCATGGACAACTTTGAGATTATGTAAAATTGCTAATCTTGGATGCTGAAAATCTTTTATAATCGTGGTCTTTTAGCCCAGCTCAGAGGTGTGCCAGTCTTATGTGGTATTGGCACTTTGTACCACAATTAAAAATCTTGTTGTGAATTTCCTGCCCATTTTTTTCTGCAATATATCTAGTTTCCTAAAGCATGGAGCCTCAAATAAAGTCTTCAATGCTTACTTGAAAACTAACCTCACCAGAGCACTCTAGAGAAGAATCTTATTTCTGCATGTGGATAGCCTTTAGTCAGCTGTCCCCTGCCTGCTACACATTCTCTTCTCTTCTAGGAAAAAAATCAAGTTTCTTAAGGAGTTACAGATTCTGTAACTTATTACAGAATTAATTGATTAATTGATTAACCCTCAATTTCCAGAAAACTACCTATATTGTTTAAAAAGTGAAATAGTTACATAAGATTTATAAAGAAGTGAAGTCACTCAGTCATGTCCGACTCTTTTCGACCTCATGGACTGTAGCCTACCAGGCTCCTCTGTCCATGGGATTTTCCAGGCAAGAGTACTGGAGTGGGTTGCCATTTCCTTCTCCAAGGGATCTTCCCAACACAGGGACTGTTGGGAAGTTTCCCACATTGTTAGCAGACACTTTTACCGTCTGAGCCACCAGGAATGTCAATTTAACTGTTATTTCCTATAGCGTAACTGTTTTCTCTAAGATATTTTTTCAAATTTATCTTCCTACCTCTCCTTTGAATTTGTATTTTTACTCCTTAATTTTTAATTTTCAAGATGAGCTTTTCCCTCCAAATCTTTCTGATTGCTTCCTGCTCTTATAATGCAGTTCAATTTCTCTTCGAACTGTTGGGAAGTCTCCCACATTGTTAGCAGACACTTTTACCGTCTGAGCCACCAGGAATGTCAATTTAACTGTTATTTCCTATAGCGTAACTGTTTTCTCTAAGATATTTTTTCAAATTTATCTTCCTACCTCTCCTTTGAATTTGTATTTTTACTCCTTAATTTTTAATTTTCAAGATGAGCTTTTCCCTCCAAATCTTTCTGATTGCTTCCTGCTCTTATAATGCAGTTCAATTTCTCTTCGATTAAAATTTTACAGAAAGTTTTCTCCTGTTCCTTTCACTATCTGCTTCGGGGTTTTCTTTGTTTTCTTTGTTTTGCTTTTTTTTTTAATTGTTCATTTTAATCTCTGCCTTTCGTGTTAGAGTATTTTCTCTCCAGTTTGGTGATTATTGGCTGCCCACTTATCTTTAAAGAGGCTAAAATGCTGATTGAATGTTCAGTGTAAGAAGATAGGCTTTTCTGCTTTGGGGCTTCACCACCATGCGATATATCTGGGTTGTTTCACTGGTAAAGCAGTGATGAATATGGTTAACTGCAGATTCTTCTTCTTTTTTTTTTTTTTTAAGACCAATCAGTTTTCCATAGAAAAATCCCTGTAATATCCTACCAGAAGGGAATGAGACTAGCTACCAGCTAGTCATTCATAACTAAAAGAGTCAAGGAAGTCCATGTATATACATGACCTTCTACTTTGCTCTTGAATATTTCTTGTGATGCCCTTGCCTTCATCTGTCTGTAGCATCCCTCATTTTCAACCTTTCTAGAAAATAAAATCTAATCTTCTGGGGAATGTGGAGGGGTGGAGGGGTGAGTGTGGGTGGGGGGTGGATTTCCTGACTGTGAGGAGCATGAGAATGGATCTAGGGTTTAAATTACTGTTTACACAGATTTTTAAATAACTTTCCACTTGCAAGCCCCAGCTGTGCCCTACCCCACTTCAAGGTACCTGGTGTTTCCTATCCCTGAGCTTTGTTGGGCTTCTGTATTGTAACTAGTTTGCTTCAGAGATTCCCACCCTTCTGAATGAAGCTTCTGGTCTTTTAGATCAGTCATAACTTATTTAATTGACTTTAAGTTTCAACAAGGCTTCCCTGGTAGCTCATCTGGTAAAGAATCTGCCTGCAATGCAGGAGACCCTCCCCTGGAGAAGGAATACGCTACCCACTCCAGTATTCATGGACTTCCCTAGTGGCTCAGGTGGTAAAAAATCCACCTGCAATGCAGGAGACCTGGGTTGGATCTCTGGGTTGGGAAGATCCCTTGGAGGAGGGTTAGGCAACCCACTCTGGTATTCTTGTCTGGAGGATCCCCATGGTCAGAGGTGCCTGGTGGGCTGTAGTCCATGGAGTCACAGTCTGACATGACTGAGCAACTAAGCACACACACACAAGCTACTAAAGCATATTTATCACCTTTCTCCTATGTATATTTTCCTTGTTGGTTTATAACATTTTTGAAATCCCTTTATGGTCATTTTGGTATGATTTTAAGAGAAAATACTGGAATTTATGGTGAATTCACCATATTTAATCAGAACTTTGTCATTCTTTTTTATTGAGATATTGACATTTACTATTATATTAGTTTCAGGTGTATGACACAATGATTTGATCTTTGTATGTATTGCAAATGATCACTACAATTAATTAATGTCCACCACAACACATAGTTATAATTTTTCCTTATGATGAGAACTTATAAGATTTATTCACTTAACAACTATCACATATACATCACAGTATTATTAACTATAGTAACCAGGTAAAAAGATGAAAAAGCAAACCATAAAACATTTGCAAATGACATATCTGATGTAGCACTCATATCCAGAATATATAAAAAAAACTCTCAAACTCAGCAATAAAAAGCAAACAGTCCAATTAGAACATGTACTAAATACATTAAAAGACATTTCACCAAAGAAGATCTGTATCAAGAGATGGTGAGTAAGCGCACAAATATGTTCACCATATCTCTGACCATCATCATGGTAATGCAAAAGAATACAATCAAATACCATCACACATTTATGAAAAAGGTGACAATAGCAAGTGCTGGTGGAGATGCAGAGAAACCTAGTCTCTCATCCATTGCTAGTAGAAATGCCAAATGTTACAATCACTCTGGAAACTGGTTTTGCAGTTTCTATTTAAAAACAAAACATACACTAATGATTTGGCTCAGCAATCACACTACTGAGAATTTCACCTGAGAAATGAAAACTTATGTTCACATAAAAACCTGTACGCAGTTGTTGACAGCAATTTTATTTGCAATAGTCAAAAACTGGAAATAACCAAAACGTCCTGCAATTGGTGACTGGCTAAACAACCTGCAGTATATTCATACTGTGAAATAGCACTCAGCAGTAAAAAGAAACAATCTCTTGATACATACAGCAACTTGGATTGATCTCAAAGACGTTATACCTAACGGTAAAAGTCAGTCTCAAAAAGGCACATACTATATGATTCCAGCTATATAACTCTCTTGAGTTCAGTTCAGTTCAGTTCAGTTGCTCAGTCATGTCTGACTCTTTGCGAACCCATGAGCTACAGCATGCAGGCCTCCCTGTCCAACACCAACTCCCAGAGCCTACTCAAATTCATGTCCATAGAGTCGGTGATGTCATCCAACCATCTCATCCTCTGTCGTCCCATTCTTCTCCTGCCCTCAATCTCTGGGACTACCAGACCACCTGACCTGCCTCTTGAGGTAGGTCAATCTCCTTGCCCTTTGAAACTCTGCATTCAAACATGTATATCTGTCCTTTTCTCCTTTGCTTTCTACTTCTCTTTTTTTTCACAGCTATTGTAAGGCCTCCTCAGACAGCCATTTGGCTTTTTTGCATTTCTTTTTCCTGGAGATGGACTTGATCCCTGTCTCCTATACAGTGTCACGAACTTCTGTCCATAGTTCATCAGGCACTCTGTCTATCAGATCTATTCCCTTAAATCTATTTCTCACTTCCACTGTATAATCATAAGGGATTTGATTTAGGTTATACCTAAATGGTCTAGTGGTTTTCCCTACTTTCTTCAATTTAAGTCTAAATTTGGCAATAAGGAGCTCATGATCTGAGCCACAGTTCGCTCCCGGTCTTGTTTTGCTGACTGTATAGAACCTCTCCATCTTCAGCTGCAAAGAATATAATCAGTCTGATTTTGGTGTTGGCCATCTGGTGATGTCCATGTGTAGAGTCTTCTCTTGTGTTGTTGGAAGAGGGTGTTTGCTATGACCAGTGTGTTTTCTTGGCAAAACTCTATAAGCCTTTGCCTTGATTCATTCTGTATTCCAAGGCCAAATTTGCCTGTTGCTCTAGGTGTTTTCTGACTTCCTACTTTTGCATTCCAGTCCCCTATAACTCTCTTAAAATGATATAATAAAAAGGATGATGGTTAAGTCAGTGGTTTCCAGGGGTTAGGGATTAAATTTCAGTTAAGTCAGTAGCTCAGTCATGTCCAACTCATTGTGACCTCATGGACTGCAGCATGCCAGGCCTCCCTGTCCATTACCAACTCCTGGAGCTTACTCAAACTCATGTTCTTTGAGTCAGTGATGCCATCCAACCATCTCATCCTATGTCATCCCCTTCTCCTCCTGCCTTCAATCTTTCCAAGCATCAGGGTCTTTTCAAATGAGTCAGTTCTTTGCAGCAGGTAGCCAAAGTACTGGAGTGTCAACTTCAGCATCAGTCCTTCCAAAGATTATTTAGGACTGATTTCCTTTAGGATTGACTGGTTTGATCTCCTTGTTGTCCAAGGGACTCTAAAGAGTTTTCTCCAACATCATAGTTCAAAAGCATCAGTTCCTCAGCACTCAGCTTTCTTCACAGTAACTCTCACATCCATACATGACCACTGGAAAAACCATAGCCTTGACTAGATGGACCTTTGTTGGCAAAGTAATGTCCCTGCTTTTGAATATGCTGTCTAGGTTGGTCATACCTTTCCTTCCAAGGAGTAAGCATCTTTTAATTTCATGGCTACAGTCACCATCTGCAGTGATTTTTGTAGCCAAAAACAAAAGTCTGTCACTGTTTCCATTGTTTCCCCATCTGTTTGCCATGAAGTGATGGGACCAGATGCTATGATCTTTGATTTTTGAATATTGAGTTTTAAACCAGCTATTTCGCTCTCTTTTTTTCACCTTCATTATGGCACCTCACTCCAATACTCTTGCCTGGAAAATCCCATGGACGGAGGAGCCTGGTGGGCTGTAGTCCATGGGGTCACGACTGAGAGACTTCACTTTCACTTTTCACTTTCATGCATTGGAGAAGGAAATGGCAACCCACTCCAGTGTTCTTGCCTGGAGAATCCCAGGGATGGGGAAGCCTGGTGGGCTGCCATCTGGGGTCGCACAGAGTCGGACACGACTAAAGCAACTTAGCAAGAGGCTTTTTAGTTCTTCTCCACTTTCTGCCATAAGGGTGGTGTCATCTGCATATCTGAGGTTCTTGATATTTCTCCTAGCTATCTTAATTCCAGCTTGTGCTTCACTTAGTCCAGTATGTCTCATGATGTACTCTGCGTTCAAGTTAAAAAAGGAGGATGACAATATACAGCTTGACATACTCCTTTCCCAGTTTGGAACCAGTCTGTTTTTCCATGTCTGGGTCTGTTTCTTCTTGACCTGCATACAGATTTCTCAAGAGGCAGGTCAGGTGATCTGGTATTGAAGAATTTTTCCACAGTGTCTTGTGACCACACAGTCAGAGGCTTTGGCATAGTCAATAAAGCAGAAGTAGATATTTTTCTGGAATTTTCATGGCTTTTCAATGATCCAACAGATGTTGACAATTTGATCTCTGGTTCATCTGCCTTTTCTAAATCCAGCTTGAACACTGGAATTTCAGAGTTCATGTACTGTTGAAGCCTGGCTTAGAGAATTTTGAGCATTACTTTACTAGTGTTTGAGATGAATGCTATTGTGCAGTAGTTTGAATACTTTTTGGCATTTTCTTTCTTTGGGACTGAAAAGAAAACTGACCTTTTCCAGTCCTGTGACCACTGCTGAGTTTTCCAGATTTTCTGACATATTGAGTGTAGCACTTGCATGGCATCATCTTTTCAGATCTGAAATAGCTCAACTGGAATTCCATCACCTCCACTAGCTTTTTTGTTCATAGTGATGCTTCCTAAAGGCCACTGACTTTGTATTCCAGGATGTCAGGCTCTAGGTGACTGATCACACCATTGTGGTAATCTGGGTCATTTCAGTCTTTTTTGTATAGTTCTTCTGTATATTACTGTCACCTCTTCTTAATATCCTCTGCTTCTGTTAGGTCCATACAATTTCTGTCCTTTATTGTGCCTATCTTTGCAATATTTGTTCCCTTGGTATCTCTAATTTTCTTGAAGAGATCTTTGTATGTATACAAAGTCACTCAGTTATGTCCAACTCTTTGCAACCCCATGGACCATAGCCTGCCAGGCTCCTCTGTCCATGGTATTCTCCAGGCAAGAATACTGGAGTGGGTTGCCATGCCCTCCTCCAGGAAACAGATCTCTCATCCTTCCCATTCTATTGTTTTCTTCTATTTCTTTACATTGATCAATAAGGAAGGCTTTCTCATCTCTCTTTGCTATTTGGAATACTATTCCAAAGAATAGAACTCTGCATTCAAACAGGTATATCTTTCCTTTCTCCTTTGCCTTTAGTTTCCCTTCTTTTCTCAGCTATTTGTAAGTCCTCCTCAGACAACCACTTTACCTTTTTCATTTCTTTTTCTTGAGGATGGTCTTGATCACTGCATCCTGTACAAAGTCACAAACCTCCATCCATAGTTCTTCAGGCACACCCTTGAATCTATTTGTCACTTCTAATGTATAATCATAAAGGATTTGATATAGGTCATACCTGAAAGGTCTAGTGGTTTTCCTTACTTACTTCAATTTAAGTCTGAATTTGGCAATAAGGGCTTCATGATCTGAGCCCCAGTCAGCTCCTGGTCTTGTTTTTGCTGACTGTATAGAGCTTCTCCTTCTTTGGCTGCAAAAAATATAATCAATCTGATTTCAGTCTTGACCATCTGGGACGAAAGTTAGGAAGACGGTAAGTATGACTCTAAAGAAGTAATAAGTGAGACATTCCATGGGATAAAATGGTTTTTATTGTTATTTCAGTGATGGTTAAATGAATCCAATATGCAATTACAGCAAACAAACAAAACGCTATATACATGTTGTACCAGTGTCAATATTTCTGATATTGTACTTTGAATATGTAAGATATAACCACAAAAAACTGGGTGAAAGATACCTCAGTCCCCTCTGGACTATCTTTGTAGCTTCGTGTGAATTGATAATTATTTCAAAATAAAATGTTAAAAAGCACTATATAAAAGCTGAGAGGAGGAGACAGGATGAACTTTGTTGTTCAGCTGTGAAGTCATGTCTGACACTTTGCAACCACATGGACTACAGCATGCCAGGCTCCTCGGTGCTCCACTATTCTCCCAGAGTTTGCTCAAAGTCATGTCCTTTGAGTTGGTGTTACTATCTAACCATCTCATTCTCTGCTGCCTCCTTCACATGGGTGAAATAAACTTGTCATAAATTAATTATTACTGATGCAGAGTGATGGGTATAAAGACATTTATTATAATTATTCTGATTTGTATATACTGAGTAGAAAACAAAATCAGGGACCATGTCATATTTATTTGTGTTCAATATATAAACGCTAGATCCCCAGTGTTCATCTAATCACTGATGCTTAAAACTATTTGCTAAATAACAAATGTCAAGGAAGTCAACCTCTTAGTCTTGGTTTCCTCCTTTACAACATGAACAGCATAGTATTTACCTCTCAGTGCCATTGTGTGAGTAAAAGGCCAATAAGTATGAGTATTTCACAAGTAAAAGTAGTGAATAAAGCATAGTGAGTTGTGGGGCCACTTTAAGTTACCTAATCTACATGTATTCCAAGCTGAGGAGGGAGATGAGAGAGAAGAAAAAATAGAAAACTGTTTGAAAATATAATAACATTTATATTATAAGAAAAACATCATGAAGTGAAGTGAAAATCTCAGTCATGTCTACTCTGCTGTATAATCCATGGAATTCTCCAGACCAAAAAACTGGTCCTTTCCCTCCTCCAGGGGATCTTCCCAACCTAGGAATCAAACCCATGTCTCCCACATTGCAAATGGATTCTTTACCAGCTAAGTCACAAAGGAAGCCCAAGAATACTGGAGTGGGTAGCCTATCCCTTCTCCAGTGGATCTTCCTGACCCAGAAATTGAACCGGTGTCCCCTGCATTGCAGCAGAAAACATCATGTTTGTATGAAAAACATTGTCAAAAATGTTTGAAAATATAATTTTATAAATTTCTTGAAGACTATCAATCTACATTTCAAAGAAGCTCAATAAACCTGAAGACAAGAAACGTGAAGCAAACTGCACCAAGGTGTGCATAAATCAGATATCTCAAAACCATTGTAAAAGATCAAATATTAAAAGCATCCAGAAATAAAGTGGCACATTGCATACAGGGGAACAAAAATAAGACGAATAGCATTGTAAGAAACAATGCAAGCAATAAGGTAAGACAAAATGGATATGCTTATAACTTAAAGTTTATAAAATATACTTTAACAAATATAATCTAGAAATAACTGAAGAAAAATACAACATGAGCAAGTAGGTTTTCTCTCACTAAGGCAGTGTTGACATTTGTGGAGACATTTGTACAGTAGTCAATGTAATATACCTACTAACAGGTTTTAAAGCAAAAAATGATATAATTATCAGCATGCTGCTGCTGCTGCTGCTAAGTCACATCAGTCATGTCCGACTCTGTGCAACCCCATAGACGGCAGCCCAGCAGGCTCCCCCATCCCTGGGATTCTCCAGGCAAGAACACACGAATGGGTCGCCATTTCCTTCTCCAATTCATGAAAGGGAAAAGTGAAAGTGAAGTCGCTCAGTCATGTCCGACTCTTCATGACCCCATGGACTGCAGCCCACCAGGCTCCTCTGCCCGTGGGATTTCCCAGGCAAGAGTACTGGAGTGTTGTCATTGCCTTCTCCAAAATTATCAGCATAGATACAGAAAAAGCATTCGACAAAATTCAACATCAATTCCTGATAGAAAACTCTTAGTAGGCAAGCAATTGGATAGAAGATTGTCCATATGACAAAGAGTATCTATGAGAAACCTACAACCTATACTTAATAATGGAATGCTGAGTATTTTCTCCCTAGTTAGGGAAGAACCAAATGTGTTCCCCACCTCAATTTTTTCCTACATTGCACTGGAAGACCTAGCCAGAAGGATAAGCACATTCCCCCCAAAAAATGCGTATAAATTGGAATAGAAGAATAAAACTGACCTTACCTGCTTAAGGCATATTTATGAAGAAAATGCTATGTATTCTACAAAAAAAAAAAAAAACAGGAAAAATGTGTAAGTGAATTTAGCAAGATTGTGTATTCAAAGCAATTATACAAAATCAATTTTGTTTCTGTTTGTTAGCAAGATTTTTAAAAGATGACATTTAAAAATCAATACCAGCTAAATAGCATAAAAATATGAAATACTCATGGACATATTTAACAAACTGTGTTCAAATTTTATAAACTAAAAACTATAAAACATTGCTGGAGTTAATTAAAGAAGATTCAGATACATGGCATATATTGAGCTTTATAGAAGAGCTTTTACTATTAAGATTTCAAATTTTTCCCATTATGGCCTATGGTGTCAATGCTACCCTAGTCAAAAACCCATTGGGGTTGTTTTGTGGTTTTTTGTTTGTTTTTTTTTTTTTTAAGAATTTGACAAAGTTATTCTTAAATCCACATGAGAAATTCTACGTACATAGAATAGCCAAGGTGATTCATGATGAAAAGATGGTCTTTGATGAAAAGAAAAAAATTAAAAGCCTATACTACTTGATTTCATGGTTTACCATGAAACTTTACTAATCAAAACGGAGCAGTACTAGTATTAGGATTAATGTATAGATCAGTGGAATAGAAGAGAGAGCAAGAATTTCATCAAAGGAGCTAGAGTAATTCAATGGGCAAAGGACGGTCTTTTCAACAAATAGTGCTGGAATAATTGGCTTCTGGCATTTCTCAGGGTGAAGGATCCACCTGCCAATGCAGGAGATATAGGAGAAGCAGGTTTGATCCCTGGGTCAGGAAGTTTCCCTGGAGGAGGAAATGGCAACTCACCCCAGTATTCTTGCCTGGAAAATCCCATGAACAGAGGAGCCTGGTAGGCTACAGTCCAAAGGGCTGCAAAGAGTTGGACATGACTGAGCGACTAAGCACATGCAAATAAGAACTTTGGCCCTTATCTTATATATACGAATTATTCTGAAAGGATTGTAGGTCTAAACAAAAATAAAATATAAAAATTCTGGAAAAAAAGGAGGACAAAATCTTTGTGGCCTTAGGTTAAACAACAACAACAAAAGTTAGATATGTCACAAAACGCACAGACCATGGAAGAAAAAGATGGTTAAATTAGACTTCATTAAATTAAAACTTTTGCTTTTCTAAAGACATTTTTTAAAAACTGAAAAGGTACGGCAAAGTATGGGGGAAATATATGCGAAATACATATTTTGAAAGCATTTGTATCCTGACAATAAAAAGAAATAACTATAACTCATAATTGGGGCTTCCCAGGTGACACAATGGTAAAGAGTCCACCTGGCAATACAGGAGACACAAGGGATGCAAGTTCAAACCCTGGGTCAGGAAGATCCCCTGGAGGAGGAAATGGCAATCCACTTCAGTATTCTTGGAAAATTCCATGGAAAGAGGCTCCTGGAGGGTTACAGTCCATGGGATTGCAAAGAGTTGGACAGGAATGAGCATACACACATGCTAAGACATAGCTCAATAATTAGAAGACAAAAGTCTGGAAAAAAAAAAACCCACAAAGATTTTAACAGGCATTTCACACACAAAAAACCATAAATGACACACAAGCACAGAAAAAATATTCAACCTAATTAGTCATCAGGAAAATGAAAATTAAAACCACAATGAAATATAACTATACTTCTGGAATGGCTAAAATTAAAAGGATGTGCTGTGTGCTTAGTCACTCAATCGTGTCCAACTCTTTGCAATCCCGTAGACTGTAACATGCCAAGCTCCTTTGTCCATGGGGATTCTCCAGGCAAGAATACTGGAGTGAGTTGCCATGCCCTCCTCCAGGGGATCTTCCCAGCCCAGGGATTGAACCCAGGTCTCCTGTATTGAAGGAAGACCCTTTACCATCTGAGCCACAAGGGAAGCCCCACATATACATACAATTCATACATTTGGTAGTAGATGTAGGGTGGATGAAATCGAAAAAAGACTAAAGGATCAACTATATTTCAATTAAAAAATAAATTAAAACAAATATACACTGGTAATAAGGGAAAAGGAAAAAAACGGAAGGTATTACGAAGTCAAGATGATCCTAGTAATCCTGAAGAAAGGCATCTTGTAGACAGAATGGGCGTAAAGAACATGAGACAAATGTTGGAGATGTTGAACATGAAATTGCTGTTAGAGGTATTTTAGAATTAGGTCTATTGCATGTAATAGCTCCTTTATTTCTAGTTTGCTTTTGGTGAAAATAAGAAATCCCTCACCTTGTCTCAAACACATTTGATTATGTATGTAGCAGCAGTTGCAAGGAATGGACAAGGAAAAAGGAGCTGTGGATATACGTGGGCCTAGCATAGCCATCTTAACTGAGGGAAGTGGGAGGTTACGACTGGGCAAAATCACCCATAAACTCTTTTTACTTTATGTCCATTTTCCCAATGCCCCACCCCAGGAAGTTCTGACACAGTTTATGTGGAGAGAGGTTGATTTGAAAACCTCCATATATAATTGTGATTCAACCTCACTTTCTAACAACTTCAGGTTTCCTCTCCAAAATTTGAGTTGAGAACCACTGATTTAAAATTTGCCTGGAGTCTGTTATGCAGAGTGAAGTAAGTCAGAAAGAGAAAAACAAATATCATATATCAACACATATATATGGAATCTAGAAAGAGAACACTGATGAACCTATTTACAGGGCAGCAATGGAGAGGTACATATAAACAGACTTGTGGACACAGTGGAGGAAGGAGAAGGGGGAACAGACTGAGAGAGTATCATGGAAACATATACATTACCATATGTAAAGTAGGTAGCAGGAGGAATTTTATGTATCACTCAAGAGGCTCAACCCAGTACTCTGAGACAATCTAGAGGGATGGGATGGGGTGGAAAGTGAGAGGACCATCAAGAGGGAGGGGACATGTGTATACCTATGGCTGATTGATGTTGGTGTATGGCAGAAACCAACACAATATTGTGAGGCAATTATCCTCCAATTAAAAATAAATAAATTTAAAGTTTTAAAAATTCTGGTAAGACATGCCCAGGGAAGAAATCAGTTTTTAGATATGCTAAGTTTGCAGAGGTTGCAAAGAATTCCAGGTAGCATGTGTGACAAAGAATTGAGATGGAAGTAATTGGTAAGAGCTGAAGATGTTAAACTGAAAGTTTTCAGTATGGAGATGATATTTTAAGCCATAGATGTTGAAAAGATCATCACAAAGAGTGGCTGTGGAGGGGAGGAGGGTGAAGAAACCTGAGGATTGAATTCAATAAATTATCCACAATCAAAGGGGCAAGAGGATAAAAGAAGAGTCAGCAAAGGAAACCAAGTAACAGTGATAATAGAAGCAGGGGAAACTCAGAGAAGTGTGATAACATATTAGTCAAAGATTGGAGCTAAAATATAAGCCAGGGAAGATAAGAGTCTCTTGTACTTAAGTGATATTTTTTTTTTCTTTAAGTTGGTATCATTTATACTACTGAACATAAGAAGGCTTAAAACTGTACTAAGACTTTTGGGATAGATTATTTTTTCTTAAAATATTTTTCACACTACATTTGTATCAGTCTAAGTTATGCTGCACTATTAAAATCTTAATGTCATTACACATTAAATTTTATTTCTTATTGATATTACAAGTCCAACAGGGGTCGTTAGAGCACTGTTGATTACAGTCACTCAAGAACTCAAGCTAATGGAGATTCCTTTTCTATTTTAATTTTATTTTTCCAGCTTTATTGAGATATAATTGATGCTAGATGAATATCATCTTAAGGTGTACATCTGTGTCTTAATGTGCACATCATGGTGATCTGAAATACGTGTGAATTGTGAAAGGATTCCCACCGTCTAATAACACATTCATCACCTCACAAATTTATCTTTTTTTTTTCCTGTGATAACATTTAATTTCTGTTCTTTTGAAAAAAAAAAAAGAGAGAGAAAGAGTTCATCATTCAATCATATCTGACTCTTTGGACACTATGGTCTGTATGTAGCCTGCCAGGGTCCTCTGTCCATGGAATTCTGTAGGCAAACATTCTGGAATGGGTAGCCATTCCCTCCTCTCAATTATACAATGTCATATTATTAACTATAGTCATCATATTATTCATTAGATCCTCAGACCTTGTTCATCTTATAGTTGAGTGTTTATACCCTTTTACTTTGCTATTCAGTTGCTTAGTTGTGTCTGATTCAGACTCTAGGGACTACAGCATGCCAGGCTTCCCTGTCCTTCACTGTCTTCTGAAGTTTGCTCAAATTCATGTCCATGGAGTTGATGATGCTATTCAGCCGTCTCATCCTCTGTCACCCCCTTCTCCTCCTACCCTCAGTCTTTCCCACCATTAGAGTCTTTTCCAGTGAGTTGGCTCTTCACATCATCTGGCCAAAGTATTAGAGCTTCAGCTTCAGCTTCAATTCTTCCAATGAATATTCAGGGTTGATTTCCTTTAGGGATGACTGGTTTGATCTCCTTTCTGTCTAAGGGACTCTCAAGAATCTTCTCCAGCACCAGAGTTTGAAAGCATCAGTTCTTTGGCACTCAGCCTTCTTTATGATCCAATTCTCACATCCATATATGACTACTGAAAAACCCATAGCTTTTACTATATGAACCTTTGTTGAAAAAGTGATCTCTCTGTTTTTTAATATGCTGTCTAGGTTTTTCATAGCTTATCTTCCAAGGAGCAAGTGTCTTTTAATTTCATGGCAGCAGTCATCATCTGCAGTGATTTTGGAGTACCACAAAAATAAAGTCTGTCACTGTTTTCATTGTTTCCCCATCTATTTGCCATGAAGTGATGGGACCAGATGCCATGATCTTAATTTTCTGAATGTTGAGTTTTAAGTCAGTTTTTTCACTCACCTCTTTCACCTTCATCAAGAGGCTCTTCAGGTTCTCTTGCACTTTCTGCTATTAGGGTGGTGTCCCATCTGCATATCTGAGGTTATTGATATTTCTCCCAGCAGTCTGAATTCCAACTTGTATTTATCCCACACCTAGCCACTTTTCTTCTCTTTGTCTCTAAGAGTTTGACCTTAAAATTTTTTCTTACATATTACTGATATGCAGTATTGAAGTCTCCTTACTGACATGTTTACAAAGTTGACCAAATGCAAAGAAAAGGGAATGTAGTAAACTGAATGCTAACTCCTAAAACCTTTCACATTCACATTTATGGGGTCCAGTCTAGTCACATGGCCATGACTATCAAAGGAACGGACAATTGCAATCTTGCTATGTTCCTGGAATGAGTGAAAAATCAGAATCTACATGAAGAGCATTATTGGCTTCCAAGACACTTTTCTCTTCTTCAGAAACTGACATTATGTGTGTATTGAAAGTGAAAGTGAAGTTGCTCAGTCGTGTACCATTCTTTGCCACCCAATGGACTGTAGCCTACCAGGCTCCTCTGTCCATGGGATTTTCCAGGCAATAGTACTGGACTGGATTGCCATTTCCTTCTCCAGGGAATCTTCCTGACTCAGGGATTGAACCTGGGTCTCCCGCATTGTAGACAGACACTTTACCATCTGAGCCACCAGGGAAATCCTATGTGTGTATTCAGTTCAGTTCAGTTCAGTTCAGTCTCTCAGTTGTGTCCGACTCCTTGCGACCCCATGAATCGCAGCACGCCAGGCCTCCCTGTCCATCACCAACTCCCGGACTTCACTCAGACTTGCGTCCATTGAGTCAGTGATGCCATCCAGCCATCTCATCCTTGGTCGTCCCCTTCTCCTCCTGCCCCCAATCCCTCCCAGCATCAAAGTCTTTTCCGATGAGTCAACTCTTCACATGAGGTGGCCAAAGTATTGGAGTTTCAGCTTTAGCATCACTCCTTCCAAAGTAATCCCAGGGGTGATCTCCTTCAGAATGGACTGGTTGGATCTCCTTGCAATCCAAGGGACTCTCAGGAGTCTTCTCCAACACCCCAGGTCAAAAGCATCAATTCTTCGGTGCTCAGCCTTCTTCACAGTCCAACTCTCACATCCATACATGACCACAGGAAAAACCATAGCCTCGACTAGATGGACCTTAGTCGGCAAAGTAATGTCTCTGCTTTTGAATATGCTATCTAAGTTGGTCATAACTTTTTTTCCAAGGAGTAAGAGTCTTTTAATATCATGGCTGCAGTCACCATCTGCAGTGATTTTGGAGCCCCCCAAAATAAAGTCCGACACTGTTTCCACTGTTTCCCCATCTATTTCTCATGAAGTAATGGGGCCAGATGCCATTATCTTCATTTTCTGAATGTTGAGCTTTAAGCCAACTTTTTCACTCTCCTCTTTCAGTTTCATCAAGAGGATTTTTAGTTCTTCTTCACTTTCTGCCATAAGGGTGGTGTCATCTGCATATCTGAGGTGGTTGATATTTCTCTCTGCAATCTTGATTCCAGCTTGTGTTTCTTCCAATCCAGTGTTTCTCATGATGTACTCTGCATATAAGTTAAATAAGCAGGGTGGCAATATACAGCCTTGACATACTCCTCTTCCTATTTGGAACCAGTCTGTTGTTCCATGTCCAGTTCTAAGTGTTGCTTCCTGGCCTGCATACAGGTTTCTCAAGAGGCAGGTCAGGTGGTCTGGTATTCCCATGTGTGTATTAGGTCTTCCCAATTATCTTGCCTGAAATCCTGCATGCCTAGTTCTTCCACTTCATTTGAGGACAGCTTCTCAAACATAGTGTCCATATTTCTGACTTTTTCAGTTGCATTGTAGAGCGCTTCTTTTTACACTTATGTAACTTTTGAACTTTTCAAAATCTTTTCTTAAAATCATTCTGTACAATTTTACTACATATAACTATTTTTTGTGTTTTTCAGCTCCCTTTTCCTCATGTTTCTTTTTCTTGCTTGCTTCCAGTCTATCTTTCTCCTTTTAATTTTTCAGGCTTCAGTTTGGTTCAGTTCAGTCGCTCAGTCGTGTCCAACTCTTTGCAACCCCATGAATCACAGCACGCCAGGCCTCCCTGTTCACCACCATCTCTTGGAGTTCACTCAGACTCACGTCCATCGAGTCCGTGATGCCATCCAGCCATCTCATCCTTTCAGGCTTAGGTCCCATGATAATTTCTTTTCTGAACATTACTGAGCTTTGAGTGGTGGTAAATACCTGCTGATGAACAGTTTGGGAACTTCTTTAAAACACTGCTGTCTTCAAATTATTTTCTTTACCCAAGGAATAAATGTCTCCTTAGCTTGCAAAGTGTAGAAACTTTACTTAATAGTCTTTTTTAAAGTTCTTTAATCTTCTTTTCCATCGACTTATCCCTCCCTTTTGGCAGAGAAACTAACAGTAGAAATGACATAGACACCACTACAAATTTTCCTTAAGTGTTCCCTGTCTCACAGTTCTGAAAACTGATCACAGTTTAAAATCAGCATTCTAATAAAAAGTATTATTGTATATGCCCATTGAAAAGTTAAAGTTGAAAGTTAAGTCGCTCCATCACGTCCGACTCTTTGCAACCCCGTGGACTGTAGCCCATCAGGCTCCTCCATCCATGGGATTCTCCAGGCAAGAATACTGGAGTGGGTTGCCATTATGTAACAAATTGGGGGGTGGTTTATTTCTGATGCAAAATCCAAAACAAAGTATGTTGGAACTAAGCATGTTCTCTTCTCTCAGTCTGGGTGTAATCCATAATGTGTCTGAGAAGTCACAGGAGTCTCTTCATCTTAATGAATATTTTATATTTACTTGTCTTTTTTTTTTTGCTATTTTTGATGGCATTTGAGGTTGAAGAGTAGAGTAAATGTGTCTTTAATACATTGCCTTACTTAGACTTTTTTAAAATAAATATTTATATGTTGTGTTCCTATTCAACATTGACCTCTTTAAAGTTGTTCCTCATCTTTTTAT
Organism: Madoqua kirkii; assembly: GCA_006408675.1. Lineage (NCBI taxonomy): Eukaryota > Metazoa > Chordata > Mammalia > Artiodactyla > Bovidae > Madoqua > Madoqua kirkii. The sequence goes on from SJYC01001243.1 coordinate 39,666, forward strand.
CTCTAGCACTGAATATAGTGGGTCCTCAACAGATGTTTTTGAATTGAGCTAGAGAGGGTTACATTTTTCAAATATTTTATTGTTAGAAGAGGGAACCAAATAAATATGGAGATATAGCATATCTTAAGAGACCATCACAATGTAAAATCATACTAAAACATTTTGTGTTGGTTTTGGAATAGGATCATCATTTTTGCACAGAAAGCCATCAGATTTATGTTGCAGTTCAATTCCCAATGTGTATAATGAATTGCTTTCACTGCTGGTAGGCAACTAGGGAAAAAAATAAAGCATTCAGAGGTATACTATTCATTTCAATGTTTTAGGAAAAGCCTATTACTTCAAGTCAATAGCTACAGGAATCTATTCAGCATGTGTATGTATACCACAGTCTTCAACATTTCTAGTGAGTGTTCACCAACTTGCATTTACAAGTAGTTCAGACACACTGATGACCAAACATGGCAGTCATTGTTGGGTTTCTATTTTGTTTGGTATGATGGTCAGTGTTCTCCAGGGAAATTGAACCAGTAGGATGTGTGTAGATAGATTGATGCTAGATAGATAGATATTTTAAGGAATTGGCTCACATGATTTGTAGGAGTAGGTAATCCTGAAATCTATAGGCAGACCCAGGTGGTGCTTACCTGCCAATGCAGGAGACATGAGAGATGCAGGTTCGATCCCTGGATTAGGAAGATCCCCTGGAGGAGGGCATGGCAGCTCATTTCAGTATTCTTTCCTGGAGAATCCCACAGACAGAGGAGTGTGGTGAGCTATACAGTCCATGTAGTCACAAAGAGTCAAACATGACTGAAATGACTTAGCATACACACACACACACACACACACACACACACACACACACACAGAGGCAGGCCAGCAGGCTGGAGACTGAAGGAAGAGTTGATAATGTGATCTCAAGTCCAAGGGCAGTCCAAGGTAGAATTCTGTCTTCCTTGGGCACCCTTGGGCTTTTTTCCTAAGACCTTCAACTAATTAAATGAGGCCCACCCACCATATGGAGGGCAATCTGCTTTAGTCAAAGTCTGCTATTTTAAATATTAATCACAGCTAAGAAGTACCTTCACAGCAATATCTAGACTGATGTTTAACAAAAACTCATTACCATGACCTAGCTAAGTCAGTACATAAAATTAACCAACTCACCTGCCATGCTTAGAAGAATTACAAATTAGCATCAGTTGACCTGGCTTTCAGTTCAAGTGTTATTATGCCATGTTAAGTGGCCAGGAGGCTGCTGTGCTATTTTATATGACACAGAGTGCCCCCAGGGGAGTGATGCAGAAGTTGAAATCTCAAGCAGTAGTCTTTGTTGTGGTATCCAGATTTACTTGGCTTATTAAATATGTTATTGTAAAAAGTTCTTGATAGCTTAAAGCATCCAAAAAGTAGCACATTTATAGAAAATGGCAGCATCACTATTGAAGCTGAGCTTCCACCCTCTCTACTCCCCCACTTCACATGACTGATAACTTGGAACTCACTCTTGTATATGTTTTGGCTAAATTTTGAGATTTATAATGTTTTATAATCAACCTACAAAATGAGTCCCAGTTTCACATGAGCTGAATGAGGACTAAAAATCAAGCAACAAATATTAGGATTATCCTTCCATTACACTCCCTTTGAAAAATGACTCCTTGCTGCCATATGAAGGATTCTCTAAGCTTTAATACTGAGCAGAGATTTAAAAGGATTAACATGAACCACCTTCCAGTAAACACACAGCATGCATTTTAACATCTAGTATTTCATCTTTATTTGAGTACTTTCAAGCTGTAATGTTCTGGTCACGTAGAAAGGCTGGCAGCAGGTATTGTCCTTTACTTTTGTGCTAAATTATTCACAGTCCCCCACTGACCTTTTTGCAGCAAGTTTTTCAGATCCTTTGTTTCAGTCACTGTTTTCTGTCTTGTGGACATGAGTCAGTCAGATTTATGGTGCTCTGTGCAGGGGTTCCCACATGGATGTCATTATTACTAATGCTTCTTTCTTTAGCAACTTGTGTTTATAACTTCACCATTTAGTTGCTTTGCCCAACTCTTTTGAATTCCTAGGACTTACACTTCACTGGAATAGCACTTCTTATTGCCAAGGTACTTTGTAAAACACTTGACTCTATTTTCATGTATAACTATTTTTAGAGTGAACAGTGGAATTTAACAGACCTGTGCTTTGATTGTTTATTTTTACCTGGACATTTATTTGGAAGATGTTCGTTCTCTTTGGGCTTCCACAGATGCCCCACTTATTCATTCAGCTTCTCTAGTGCACCAAATATGGACACGACCAGCCTGCTCACAGATGAAAGTTCACACTGTCTGATCATGAAAATAGCAGCAGTGTAGGTCTGTTAGTATATGATCTGCTCTATAGTGTTCTCTAACTATGTGGAATACTACCCTTGCCCTCCAACAAAACAGTGTTTCTCATTATAATTTTCAAAGGGGTGGTGATGATAGGCACAGGCAAATGCTAGATGATCTTGTAGCCTTTAAGGTAAAACACTATAATGACAAATACTGAGGGTTATGTCATAGCACAGCTGCAATAGAAAGTTTCTGAGATAGCAAGATTAGAGGGGTGGTGAAAACCTGCTTGCTCCATTGACCTGTCTCCATGATTAAAGCACTTAAATTCATGTAACACTGCAGGTAAGCTGACATCTTAAAAATACACATTTAGAAACTAGAATGGATAATGTTATCACCATGAATACATGGACTTTTATGCCATGACTTCATGAAGCTTTTCATGATGCGTCTAGGTGAAATATCACTTACTACTTAAAAGTGTTTGAGTTGTGTGCTCTAATCATTTTATAGAACTTATTACATACTTTATGGTTTTTATTTATCTGTATTCAGTTCAGTTCAGTTACTCAGTCATGTCCGACTCTTTGTGACCCCATGGACTGCAGCACACCAGGCTCCCCTGTCCATCACCAATACAATTTTATCTGTATTATGTCTGTCTTATTTAGTCTGACTGTAAGATCCTTCAGGATAAAGTGAAGTGGATTTGTGAAGTTTTCTTTAATTTTTCCACAGTAAATAGCGAGGATTCTGTATATTCAGTTTTGTTCAGTTGCTCAGTCATTTCTGACTCTTTGAGACTCCATAAATCACAGCACACCAGGCCTCCCTGTCCATCATCAACTCCCAGAGTTCACACATACTTTTGTCCATCGAGTCAGTGATGCCATCCAGCCATCTCATCCTCTGTTGTCCCCTTCTTCGCCTGCCTCCAATCCCTCCCAGCATCAGAGTCTTTTCCAACGAGTCAACTCTTCACGTGAGGTGGCCAAAGTATTGGAGTTTCAACTTTAGCATCAGTCCTTCCAAAGAAATCCCAGGGTTGATCTCCTTCAGAATGGACTGGTTGGATCTCCTTGCAGTCCAAGGGACTCTCAAGAGTCTTTTCCAACACCACACTTCAAAAGCGTCAATTCTTCAGCAATCAGCCTTCTTCACAGTCCAACTCTCACATCCATACATGACTACTGGAAAAACCATAGCCTCGACTAGATGGACCTTAGTCGGCAAAGTAATGTCTCTGCTTTTGAATATGCTATCTGAGTTGGTCATAACTTTTTTTCCAAGGAGTAAGCATCTTTTAATTTCATGGCTTCAGTCACCATCTGCGATGATTATGGATGCTTAAAAAGCTGATAAATAAATGAAAAAAAGAAATGACTATATATTAAAATTGATTACCCTATCAGCTGAGCTTGGGAAAGCATACCAGGTAAGCATAATATGATGGTGAAAAGAAGTATAGGTTGCTGCTACAAAAGTTAGTTTCCAAGCAAAGTGATAAAAATAATTATGTGAGGTGAAACTTTCAGAATGATAGAGAGAGAACCTTGGTAAATTGCCTCCAGAAGAACAAAGAAAATACTAGCAAAAATTATCTACATCATCCATTACAGAACCCTAGAAATTAACTAAAAGCATAGTTCAGAGTAGAAAATGTTTATTTAAGAAAAGCTACTAGATAAAGAAAATGAAAACATCATCTTAAAAAGATATATGCACTCTCACGTTCATTGCAGTGCATATACAATAGCCAAGATATGGAAACAGTCTAAGTATCCATCGGTGGATGAATGGATTAAAAAAATGGATTAAAAAAATATGGCATATATTTGTGTTTATGTATATTTCAGACTTTAAAGAAAGAAATATTGCCTTTATGACAACATAAATAGATTCTGAGAGAATCATGTTAAGTGAAATAAGTCAGACCAAGAAAAATAAATATCATATAATCTCAGCTTTATATAAGTGGAATCCAAAAAACCAAAATCACAAAGACCCCCCAAGCATATAGATACATAGAACAGATTGATGATCACCAGGGAAAAAGTGTCTGAGGTAGGGTATGAAATGGGTGAAGTGGGTCAAAAGGTACAAAGTTTCCATTATAAAAATAAGTCTCAGGGCTATAATGGACAGCGTGGTGACCATCGTTCAGTTCAGTTGCTCAGTCATGTCCGACTCTGCAACCCCATGGACTACAGCACATCAAGCTTCCTTGTCCATCACCCACTCCCAGAGCTGGCACAAACTCATGTCATTGAGTTGGTGATGCCATCCAACCATCTCCTCCTCTGTCGTCTCCTTCTTCTGCTTTCAATCTTTCCCAGCATCAGGGTCTTTTCTAATGAGTCAGTTTTTGCATCACGTGGCCAGAGTATTGGAGCTTGAGTTTCAACATCAGTCTTTCCAGTGAATATTCAGGACTGATTTTGATGATGGTTAATCACACTGTATGTTTGAACATTGCTAAGAGAGTAAATCTTAAAACTCCTTATCACAAGAAAGTTTAAATTCAACTGTATATGGTGACAGATGTTAACTAGACTTAGGTGGTGATCATTTCTCAATATATACAAGTACTGAATCATTGTGTTGTACACTGAAACAAATATAATGTTACAGGTCAATTTTACCTCAATAAAAATTTTTTGGAAAAACTCAGGGAGCTGAATATTAAATACCTATGCATTTTATTGTGTATATATTTGTGGATGTATATATATATATATATATATATATATATATATATGTATTGTTGAAATTAAGAGAGCTTCTTCAGTAACTAAAGTTTTAGTAGCTGAAGCAGGGTCTGTGTCATTTTGAGTATACTCCTGTCTGTACCCCCTCTTTCCACGGCATGACAGGTGCAGCAACTATCCGTCTCACAGCCACTGAAGGGGACTAAACTCCTTTTGGAGCTCTGCAAAAACCCCATTCCCCAGAGTGTTGTCATTATTTGACCAGACTTGGAGCTTTCTGAAAAAGTCCCATTCTCAGGACCTTATTGCTATTTAACCTGACTTGGAGTTCAGCTTGGCAGAGAAGACCTACATTCAAGCATTATCAAAAACAAGTACATTTAGCTACAGTAATCATCATTACAGCTGTCTAGGGCAGAAAGAAGTACCAATTGGGACAAATGAGAAGCTGCCAAAAATTTTGACAGGAAGATTTAGGGAATGATTCAACCTTAAAGGGTTGGAAGTTCAGTTCAGTTTAGTCACTCAGTCATGTCTGACTCTTTGTGACCCCAGGGACTGCAGCACACCAGGCTTCCCTGTCCATCACCAACTCCCAGAGATTGCTCAGACTCTTGTACATCGAGTCAGTGATGCCATCCAACTATCTCATCCTCTGTTGTCCCTTCTCCTCCTGCCTTCAGTCTTTTCCCAGCATCAGTGTTTGTCCAGTGAGCCAGTTCTTCGAATCAGGTAGCCAAAGTATTGGAGCTTCGGCTTCAGCATCAGTCCTTTCAATGAATATTCAGGACTGATTTCCTTTAGGATTGATTGATTGGATCTCCTTGCAGTCCAAAGGACTCTCAAGAGTCTTCTCCAACACCACAGTTCATAAGCATCAATTCTTCTGTGTTCAGCTTTTTTATGGTCCAACTCTCACATCCATACGTGACTACTGGAAATACCATAGCTTTGACTAGACACGCCTTTGTCAGCAACGTAATGTCTCTGCTTTTTAGTATGCTGTCTAGGTTGGTCATAGCTTTTCTTCCAAGGAGTAAGCATCTTTTAATTTCATGGCTGCCATCACCATCTGCAGTGATTTTAGAGGGTTGGAAAAGCCCCAAATATTGCTAAGAATCCATACACATATGTAGGTTGTGTACATGTGCAGAAAAACTGGAGAAAGACCCAGCTACTTATTCATATCTGTCCAGCCTTGGCGCCCTTAGCAAGCAAGAATGAAGGTGAACGCAGATGTGTAAACTGCCTGCAGGAGCTTTGTCTCCGTGTGCACACAGATCCCCTTGGAAAGGGCAGAAGATTTGTTGGCTGATGGAAAACTTGTGACCAACCAATGACTGACCAGTAAGCTATGCTGACCCAGGGGTAAGCCCAACAAATCCAGGCTTAAAAATACAAACAACAAAAAAAAAAGTTGAAAAGCAAAGATTCAGTGGCCACACACTGCAGGGAGTACTCTTGAGTTAGCCATGAAAAGTCACCAAACAAAAAACAGCAGCAGCAATAGCACATAAAAGAGTAAAAACAAAATTGTAGAAAGGAGTGTCTGACTCCAGAGTTGCTACATTGTACAGCTGGTCCTTATTATTCCCAGGTTCCATATCTGTTGCCTACTCACTGAAATTGATTTATGACACCAAAATACTCATGGTGTTTTATAGTCATTCACATGGATGTTTAGTGTGAATGCACAGAGTATTCAAGAATTCAGTGTACAGAGTAGCAAAAATTTAAAGTCACCTGATACAGATGTTCAGGTGAGGTCAAACAAGGTGGTTCTCTGCCTTCTTGTTTTGGCTCTCATCAGAGGTGACCACAAGATGAAGACAGTAGTGGAGCAACCTCAGGCAAATTTGTAACATTTCTAAACATTATTTTATCTTTGTAAAATAAAACAGTCTACCAGGATGTGTTGCTGTCAGGATTTAAGATTGTAATTTATATGATATATACATACACCAGTTCAGTATTTATTAATTCAGGTTTGCAGTGGCTTTATAGAACATAACCACCACGAACAAAAATCATCCACTCTATTATCTAAATTTTTGGTTTTGAACAACAAATTAAGAGACATGCAAATAAAGAGGAAAGTTTAGTCAATATACAGAAAAATGAAAGTGATCAGTAGAAATTGTTTTTGAGGCAACTTAAATGTTTCATTAAAGAAAAACATGTTTTAAGAATTAAAGAAAATATGAAACTATGGAGATGCAGGTTTGATCCCTAGGTATGGAAGATTCCTTGGAGAAGAATATGGCAACCCACTCCAGTATTCTTGCCTGGAAGATCCCACGGATGGAGGAGCCTGGTGGGCTCCAGTCCAAAGGGTTGCAAAGAGTCAGACATGACTGAAGTTACTTACGTTGCACATAGAGATATGTGCATGTATATCAAGGAGATACCAGGGGAGCATTTCATACTAGGGAGGGCACAACAAAGGACAGAAATTGTATGGACCTAAAAGAAGCAGAAAAGATTAAGAACAGGTGGCAAGAATACACAGAAGTATACCAAGAAGGTCACAATGACCTGGATAACCATGATGGTGTGGTCACTCCCTAGAGCCAGCCATCCTGGAGTATGAATGCAAATGAGCTATAAGGAGCATGACCACAAACAAAGCTGGCAGAGATGATCAATTCCAGCTGAGTTGTTTCAAACCTGAAAGGATGATGCTATTAAAGTTCTGCACTCATTATGCCAGCAAATTTGGAAAACTCAGCAGTGGCCATAGGACTGGAAAAGATCAGTTTTCATTTCAACCTCAAAGAAGGACAATGCCAGACTGCTCAAACTACCATACAATTGTGCTCACTTCACATGCTAGCAAGGTAATGCTCAAAATCTCTCAAGTTACCTTCAACAGTATATGAACTGAGAATTTCCAGATGTACAAGCTGAGTTTTGAAGAGGCTTAGGAACTAGGGATCAAATTGCCAACATTCATTAGACCATGGAGAAAGCAAGAGAATTCCAGAAAAACATCTACTTCTGCTTCATTGACTACACTCAAGCCTTTGACTGTATGGATCACCACAAATTGGAAAATTCTTCAAAGGATGGAAATAACAGACCACTTACCTGTCTCCTGAGAAACCCATAGGTGTGTCAAGAAGCAACAGTTAAAACTGGAAGTGAAACAACGGAGTAGTTCAAAACTGGGAAAGGAGTATGACAAGGCTGTATATTGTCAGTTTTATTTAATTTATATGTATAGGACACATATGCATACATATATATTTATATGCATAGTACACATATGTATAGAAATGCTAGGCTGGATGAATCACAAGCTGGAATCAAGATTGCTGAGAGAAATATCAACAACTTGGATATGCAGATGATATCACTCGAAATGCAGAAATGGAAGTGGAACTAAAGAGCCTCTTGATGAGAGTAAAAGAGAGTGAAAAAGCTGGCTTAAAACCAACATTTAAAAAACTAAGATTATGGCATCTGGCCCCATCATTTCATGGCAAATAGAAGGGGGAAATGTGGAAACAGACAAGTCAATATTAATAGCTGAAGTTGCCCATACTTTGATATTAGTAATTGATGGAACAACTGGACAGAAAAACAGTTACTTGAGGTTGAAGGAAAAATAAATGGCTTGTAGCATGGCAGTGAGGCTAATGGAGGGGCTGGACCAATTTTTCTAAAACAGTTCTGTAGGTCATCAATAGCATCATTTAAAAAATTATTTAATGATCTTTAAGAGCTGTCTCTTATACACATCTGGTCCAACTCTCACATCCATACGTGTCTAGTCAA
>SJYC01001246.1:0-19434 GCA_006408675.1 Madoqua kirkii
AACACTACCCCAACTATATTCCCAGGCTCTGCACAGAGGGAGCAGCAAAAACTCTCAACAAAGTGAATGTAGAGGGAACATACTTCAATATAATAAAGTCAATATGTGTCAAGTCCGCAGGCAACATCTTATTTAACAGTAAAAAGCTGATAACTTTTTCTAAGATCAGAAACAAGACAAGGACGTTCACTCTCTCCAGTTTTATTCAGTGTAATACTGGAATTCCTAGCCAAAGCAATTAAAGGGGAAAAAAGGAAATAAAATGAATCTAATGAGAAGTAAGAAGTGCAACTGTGCCTACTTGCAGATGGAATGATATTAAAAGACCCTAAAAGGTCCACCATAAAAAATCTGTTAGAACTAATAAAGACAAGGACGTTCACTCTCTCCAGTTTTATTCAGTGTAATACTGGAATTCCTAGCCAAAGCAATTAAAGGGGAAAAAAGGAAATAAAATGAATCTAATGAGAAGTAAGAAGTGCAACTGTGCCTACTTGCAGATGGAATGATATTAAAAGACCCTAAAAGGTCCACCATAAAAAATCTGTTAGAACTAATAAATGAATTCAGTAAAATTGTAAAATACAGAATCTATATTCAAAAATCAGTTGCACTTCTATAAAGCAATAATGGACCGTCAGAAAGAGAAATTAAGAAAACAATATAATTTAAAAGTGCATCAAAAAACCCATAGGAATAAATTTAACCAAGAAGGTAAAAAAATAAGACATTTCTGAAAACAATAAGACATTGATGAAACAAATTTAAGAAGACACAAATGGAAAGATAGGTTATGCTCATGGACTGAAAAAATTAATATTGTTACAGGGTCATGCTACCAAAAGCAATCTACAGATTCAAGTAATAACTATAAAAATTCCAATGGCATTTTTCACAAAATAGGACAATGCAAAATATGTATAGCAACACACAAAAAAAGCATTAAACAGATAAACAATCTTGGAAAAAATAACAAAACTGGAAGCATCATGCTTCATGGCTTCAAATTATATTATAAAGCTGTAATAATCAACATATTATTGGCACATAACAACACATAAATCAATGGGAAGAAAGGAAGATCCCAGAAATAATCCCATATGTATATATAATTGATGACAAAGGAACTAAAAATGTGCAATGGGAAGAGAACAGTATCTTCAATAAATGGTTTTGGGAAAATGGATAGCCATATGCAAAAGTAAGAAACTGAGTCACTATCTTATGCCATAACTCAAAATTAATTCAAAATAAGTTAGACTTGAGTGAAAACCTGAAACATAAAATTCTTTGAAGAAAATATAGGAGCTAAGCCCCTTGACATTGGTCTTAGCAATGGATATTTTGGATTTGACACCAAAAGCAAAAGCAACAAAACCAGAAATAAATAAGCAGGACTTTATGAAACTAAAAAGTTTCTGCACAGAAAAGATAATAAATGAAATGACAGTGTATCAAAAGGAATAAAATACTTGCAAATCCTCTATCTCATAAAGGATTAATAATCTAAAATATGTAATGAATTCATACAACTCAATACAAAAATTCAAACAATTTGATTGCAATGTGAGCAGAGATCTGAACAGATATTTTTCAAGAAGACATACAGACGGCCAACAAGTACATAACAGTGCTCAACAATACAAATCATCAGGGAAATGCACATTAAAACAAAACCTCACAATTGTTAGAATGTTATTATCAAAAACACAACAAATAACAAGAGTTGGTGAGGATGTAAGAAAAAGGAACCCTCCTGCACTGTTGGTAGGAAGGTAAATTGGTGCAGCTACTATGGAAAACAGTATGGCAGTTCCTCAAGAAATTAAAAATAGAACTACATATAATCTAGCAGTTCCACTTGTATGTATTTATTTAAAAGAAATGGAAACACTAACTTGAAAAGATATTTTAATCCCCATGTTCATTAGAGCATTATTTAGAACAGCCAAGACATAGAAGCAACCTAAGTGTCCACTGATGAATGAATGAATAAAAAAGAAATTGTGATTAATATATATGAACAATGAGAGATTATGCAGCTATAAAAAAGAAGAGAATTTTCCTTTGGGAGCAACATGGATGAATCTTGAGAGCATTATTGTAAGTGAAATAAGTCAGACAGAGAAAGGTCAATACCATACAATCTCACTTATATGTCTAATCGAACCTCCCCCCATGATGAATTCATAGATACAAAGAATGATCTGGTGATTATCAGAGGTAGGGGTGGGCAAAATGGGTGAAGGCAGTCAAAAGATACAAACTTCCTGTTATAAAAATAAATAAGCCTGGGCAATATAATGTACAGCATGATAACTACAGTATAACATACTGAATTGTATCTTTGAATATTGCTAAGAGAATAGATTTTAAAAGTTATTATCACAGGGGAAAAATTAGTATTATATGTCATGATAGATGTTAACTAGATTTATTGAACATTTAGTAATGTGTACAAATATTGAATTATTATGTTGTACACCTAAAACTAATATAATGTTATATGTCAATTATATTTCAATGAAAAAATGAGCCAACTTTTTGAAAAAAGATATGCAAGTGGTCAACAGGTATATTAAAAAACTGCTTAATATCACTAATCATTAGAGAGATGCAAATGACAATGAGATGTCACCTCACAGCTGTGTATACACAGGATGTGTATAATCAAAAATTCAGATATGGCAAATGCTGGCAAGGAAGTAAAGGAAAGAGAACCCATTTCACTGTTGATGGAGATGCAAACTGGTATGGCTACTAGGCTTCCCTGGCGGCTCAGTTGGTAAAGAATCCACCTGCATTGCACGAGATACATCTTGGATCCCTGGATTAGGAAGATCCCTGGAGAGGGAATGACAACCCACTCCAGTATTCTTGCCTGGGAAATCCTATAGACAGAGAGGAGCCTGGAGGGCTACAGTCCATGGGAGTCACAAAGAGTTGGACATGACTTGGCAACGAAACCACCACGACTACAGAGCTACTATGGAAAATAGTATGCAGTTTCCTTAAAGAAATTAAAAATAGAACTACCATGTGATCCAGTAATCCCAGTTCTAGATATATATCGAAAGGACACAAAAGCAGTATTTCCAACAACTATCTGTACGGATTCCATGTTCATTGCAGGATTATTAGTGATATCAAGGTATGGAAACAACCTCAGTATCTGTTAACAGATGAATGGATCAAGAAAATACAGTATATATTCAGTAGATATTATTCAACTGTGAGAAGGAAGGGAATCTTGTCATTACAACCACATAGGTGGACCTGGAGGACTTTATGCAAAGTGAAATAAGCCCGACAGTAAAAGACAAATAGTGTATGGTATCGCTTAGACATGTAATCTACAAAATAAATAAATAAAATAAATAACTTTTTTTTAAAGAAAGGAAAAGAAGTAGAGCTCATAGAAACACTGTAGAATAATACAAACATTCAGTTATAAGATGAATACAGATCAAATGTGTAACACGGAGCCTATAGTTGTTAACACTGTGTTATGTAATTGAAATTTGCTGAGTAGAACTTGGGTTCTCACCAAGAAAAAGGTAACTATGTTAGGTGATGGATGTGTTGATTAACTCTACTGTGGGAAGCCTTTCATAATGTGTACATATATCAAATCATCACATTGTACACTTTCAATATATTATAATTGTGTCAATTATAGCTCGGGAGAGCCAAAGAAAAAAGAGCTATCAAGACATGAAAAGACATGAACTTTAAATGCATATTACTAAGTTTAAAAAAAGATTAAGCTAGAAAATGCTACATACTATACGATCCCAACCATATGAAATTCTAGGAAAGGTGAAAGTATGAACTCAGTAAAAGGGTCGGGGTTGCCATGGGTTAGAGGGGAGGGGGTGGATTAGATGAGGCACAGATGTTTTTTAGGGCAGTGAAACTACTCTGTATGATATTGTTATGGTGGATGCATGTCATTATATATGTCACATGGCTCAAAACTCATAGACTGTACAACACCAAGAGTGAATCTCAATGTAAATTATGGTGATTATAGTGGGTCAGTGTAGGGTTTGGAGTTGTAGCAAATGTACCACTCTGATAGGGTTGTTGATTATGGGAGAAGTTATGCACATGTGTGGTCAGAGGCAATAAAGAGAATTTCTGTACCTTGCTCCTCTCAGTTTTGCTTGAATCTAAATCTGATCTTTAAAAATAGTCTATTAAGAATTTCCTAAAGAGGTGGATTTCAACTATTCCAAAATAGCCCTAAGAATTAAAAATAATTGTAACTCTTCTTGTATAGATGCAAGGTGGAGGTCCAGAGAGATTGAGTAGCTTGATCACTACCTGGCAGTGAGCAGGTGATAGACCTGGGATAAGAAGACAATGTGACGTCAGAGTCAATGCTCTTAACTAACTACTACTTCATACTCCTTCCCAAAGTGACCAGAGAAAGAAAATTTTGAAAAAGTTTCCACGTAAACACAGGTGCTTTTCACTTCAGGAATGTAACCACCTCACTATCTACCTCCAGTAGGAGTATTATGAGAACTGCCCATAATACCTGCTGTATTATAAAGCATATATCTGTCTGTGGATTATAGTATTTTATAAATTTTAAAATGATCCTTCAGTATTTATACTCAGTCTTCTTCTTGGAACTCTATATCACAAAGGAGCATTTACTTTCTTTTTGCATTTGGGTTTGTCAGTGTATCTTAATCTGAACCCATAACGTTTGCCCAATGTCAGCAAATAAACTGTGCCTTTCTTTACTTCTATGAATTTTGTGAATGAATCTGTGACTTTGCATACATACAGCCTAAGACCATTCCTATAGGGCAATAGCAGCAGATGATTTCAGAAAGAAGCAGTTTTCTATGGGTACATAGGATGCATATTTACTTTCATTAGATTTACTTCTGTGGCCTAAAAATTTAGCAAGATTCTTTGAACAAGCTTTGATACAGAAATTCTTGTTAAGAGATCCAATGAAAAGACTTGGGCAGAGAATCTGGCTAAGTTACAACTTTGCTTCATCTAATTAGAAAACCTGTAGATAATTGGTGTGGGATAAAGAGTTATTTTAGGTTAAAAAAACATAACTCATTAATTTGCTCATCTCATGTAAGTGATTTAGAGACACAAATTAAGAACAAGCTTTCTCTTACCAGGATCACAATATCCTCTTCCTTAAAAAAAAAAAAAAAAGTATTTGTATCACAGTGAAAATTCCCCTTTTCCCTTAGATACCTATGGGAAAGAGCTTCTAAATATTGCATTTGTTTTGGCTCAAAGGCAAATCGTGAGTAATTTGAATCTCATCAGTTTCACAATTCTCTGTAGATTAGTAGTGCTTTCTCAGCAAACGTTCCTTGATCACAATGGAAATTTGGGCAAAAACAGTGTTTATATTTTCCACCAGTAAAATTGTGTTATCTGAAGGGCCTGCTCTGTGGTATTTGGGGGTACTTTGCTTGTATTTTACTGGGAGCAGTTTGGACCAGAACATGAGTCAGGCTGCAATATTTGAGCTGTTTTAGAGCTCATTCTAGGGCAGTGTGTACAAATCACAAACCACAGTGTGATGGGAGCTCTTACAAATTTCAAAAACATGCTCTGCTGGGGCAATATTTTAGAGTGGTTGGATACCAGCAAACCATCTTCCTTACCCCCACTAAAGATCACTGGGGAACAATATGGTCCATTTCTGTGGCCCAGTAGCAAAATGACCATTGACAGAAATAGTTTCTATTTGGCACGAGCGTGCATGATACTCTGCAGTCTACTCACCTCATCAGACCATACTTGTTTCTTCTTTCTGCTCTTCTACCTCATTATTTAAATCTTTTTCTAAGTTTTTACTCCCATAATTGACATCAAGTAGTCTTTCAATATTTTCAGTGTTTAATAATAGGCCCCTGGGAGGAAATGTCTTCTCAAATATTTTAAGACCTTTTGTTGATTCTGATGATTTATAAAGATAGATCTGCTATTAACTATTCTTGTTCCAAGATGCAAGTAAATTTTTTAAGTGCCTTAAAGATATCAAATAACATGGTAGAAGTTTCAGAGGAAGAAAACAGATAAAGAATGCTTTTGGAAATTTTATACAAGTTGGGAATCTTGGAAAATGTTGATTTCTAAGGAATGAAAAAACAAACAAACATCCAACAATTATTGATAGCTTCCAGGTACAAAATTACATAGTCTTACCATCCTATGTATCTCACAAAACTCAGACAGACTAATTTTTAATAATGAAAACCCTTTTATAAGCATCCTCTTGCTAATTGAAAAGTTAATTTCATCAATGAAACAACTCTTCCAATAATAACAAAACTGTTCATGTCAGCACAAGACAGAGATGTCCCAGAGTGGAATCTTTCCTGGTTAAATCTTGAGTCTACTATTCTGCACGAACTCCTAAGTAAGGCAGCTGAAGACACATACATTACATTACAGTGTCTAAGCTGAGGTATTTTAAAATAAATTACAGACATTATCGCACACCATGGATTTCCTTCCTACCTCACTGATCCCTGTTTCTTTGGTAGTTTTGCTATAGCTCTGAAAGTAACTGTAGGTGTTGAGCTGCCTGGGTCTGAGCTTTAACACTCTCTTTCTCTTTAAATGACTTTGAATACCACCCGTATGCTGAAGAATCTTGGTGTCTATCTCTGGCCCTGACTTTTCCCCTGAGCCCCTTAACCCCTAGTTGATACCTTTGCCAGGACAGCTAATCAGAAGTTACAGCTCATCACAGTTGAAACCACTTTCTTGCTTTCCACACCCAACTCCCAATAAGGAAAAAAAAAAATCCTGCTACATTCTGGGTCCTCTCTCCATCTCAGTAAGTGGTACCACCTTCTAGCTAATTTCCTAATTTAGAAACAGTGGAGTGAAACTTGGTTCTTTCTTTCCTTTCATCCCTTGCATTCAATCCAGAAATTCTAGTCTGCTTGCCTTTCAAAATAGTCTTAGATGGTTCGGCTTCACTCTATTTTCCTCATTACAGTCCTCATCCAAAGTAACGTTATATCTTACCTGGACTGCTGCAATAACTTCCAGATTGTTGTCCTTGCTTCCTGTGTCAAAACCGTCCATTGTTCACGCAGCAGCCAGTGGTCATTTAAAAGTATAAAGCAGATCATATTGTCCCCTTGCTTAGAACCTTTTAATGGCTTCTCATTGCATTTATATGAAAATTCAATCTGTGATATGCGTGCCCACTTCATCCTTCTTTGTCAAACCTGTTCCTTCACTTCCCTCTCCCGTTTGCTCATTAGGCTGCAGCCTCACTGGCTTCCTCTCTGTCCCTGAAATAACCAAGCCCTTGACCAGCTCATGAACTGTTACCTCTGCATGACACGGTCTCTATCCAGACCTCATGTGGCTGATGCCTACTCATTCTTCAGCTTTCAGCTCAACTCCACAGAAAGCTCTTCTGCGGAAACTCAGCTCAGGTTACTTCTCCTTAAAGCCTCCACATCCACACTCCGTCACACCAGTCTATTTATTGTCCATGAAGCACTTGCCATAATCTACAATTCTCTGTATATTTACTCATTGGCTTCCTTATTGCCCCCTTCAAGAGAATGTAAGCTTTAGGAGAAAAAGGACTTTGTCTGTCCTGTTCATGGCCACATTCCCAGTGACAATTAAATGCCTGATATATAAATAAGCATTCAATAAACATTTGCTAATGAATGAATAAAAGGAAAGAACAGAGGAACTGTTTGAAGACTGAAAAGTAAAATCATCAAGAATAATACGATGTTACAAGGCAAAGGGGTTTTTAGAAGCTTATCTGAGGAACCTTCTGGTGTGCTAACCTAGAGCAGTTGTCTAAAGCTGAGAAAGCGCATGCTAGAATCTAAACGTCCTGACTGAATGCCCTGCTTTGCGCTAGACAGAAGATCATAAACTTGGTCCATGATAAGCTTTGCACGGAATCTTGTTGAGAAAAATAACAGCAATATTCCATGTGGTTATATTTCCAAGAAAGAAAGGTTAACTTTTTTGGAAAGAACACCTCTAGCTCATACCTTTTCTTCTTTTTTGTTTTAAATGTCTTTTCTTTTATAAAATACTGAAAATAGAGATGCATTTTAAAATGGTCTATTTTTACAAAGTAAAAAATATTGGCAAGTCAAGGCCCATTTTTGTGGTGATTTTTTTTTTTGGGTGTTTGTTTTGTTTTTCGTTTTAAAGTGAAAACTAAGTTTGAAAATAAGCAACTCTAAACAAATCTAGTCATTAAAAGTGATTTAGTTTCTAGATCCTACCTCATACCCCATACTCCTCTAATCCTGTTCCACGGAGATAACCAATAACAGTCTGGTGTATGTTTTTACATCTTTCTCTATACTCAAATGTACACCTGCACATATGCACCATACATACACCCCCCCCCACACACACAGAGCTTTATTTTGATATAGTACAAAAGGATAATGTTATCATATTATGCCCATCTGCAGCAATGCATATAATTGTAGGTCATGCAATATTATGTGCCAAAATGTATTCAACCATTCTTGTACTGATATTCTCAATTTCCCAATCTGTTTTGTCCACCATAAAAATCCTGCCATTGACATCTCTATGCTGCTGCTGAGTCGCTTCAGTCGTGTCCGACTCTGTGTGACCCCATAGATGGCAGCCCACCAGGCTCCTCTGCCCATGAGATTCTCCAGGCAAGAACACTGGAGTGGGTTGCCATTTCCTTCTCCATATATGTGTCAGTAGATTAATATAAACATCTCTATCTCCACCCTTTCCTACATTTACATTTCTTCTCACATAATAGTGCTTTTACTTCTTTAGGAAACATTCAATAGCAGAGTTGTTAGATTAAAAGGTGTATATAGGCATTTTAATTTTGATATATTTTGTTAATACTTAAGACATTTGACCAGCATGGCTTATATTCCCAAGCAGTTTTAGCTCTTTAAAAATTCGTGTTGTAGTCATTGTGACCTTGTCTCAGAACACCAGTTCCTTCCAGACACAACTACATACGTTATCCCTTAACTGTCTCTATTTCATTCTATTTGCCATTGTAGAGACAGTTCAGTACTCTGAATTACCCAAGGGATTAATATATCTTCAAGTGAGAAGGAAAGTCTATATAAAAAAAAAAACTCCTCAGTTTCTGCGTCTCATTTTGTATTTCTGATCACTTGCCACCAACATGGTAACCCATATCATTGATGGCTTTCTTTGTTTTGGGCCAAGAACAGTAAGGGTGATCTTATACTCTAGGATTAAGGAATCTGATGATGGTTGACATGGTATGACCCCACTCTTTCTCCATAAAGAAGTTTAGCTTTTTTAATCTTGTTTTTCCTTTTAGAAAATAAAGTCTGAGAGTTACTTTCAATGTGCCTTTTTTTAGGTAGTGCTGTAGAGACAAAACATAAATTCAGATTTTTAGAAAACTCAGATTAGTCTGCATATGTCCCCTCTTCTCCTCTCCGACTACTCTGCTATCCAGACAGAAGCATTCCATGACATCTTGATAGGCTGATTCTTTTAACAGTCCCTGTAATCCCCCAAATCAGTCCTGAGCAAGTTCATATTCTGTACAGGAAGCTACCCAATGATTTATGACCAAATGCAATTGGCTCTGACATTAGGACATAGTGTTTAATACTGGTACATATTGCAAAAGAAATAAAAAATGCTGAAGTCACCTAAAATAAAGCTACTATGAATTGCTATATAAGTTTCAAATTATGTTAGTTTTGCTTATTTAATGAAATCAGTCAAATCCTCACCTGTCGGATTGGTAGGAAGCCCATGGTCCAGGGAATCTGAAGGGCTGGAAAACTGACCTCCACTCCCCAAGGACAGAAGACTGTCACTGCCTTTGGTTCTAACAGCTTTACAGCCACAAAGGTGATACTGAT
This sequence comes from Madoqua kirkii, assembly GCA_006408675.1. Classification (NCBI taxonomy): domain Eukaryota; kingdom Metazoa; phylum Chordata; class Mammalia; order Artiodactyla; family Bovidae; genus Madoqua; species Madoqua kirkii. The sequence goes on from SJYC01001246.1 coordinate 9,894, forward strand.
GTGCTCTGGATCCAGGTATTTAGACAGGAACATGCATTTTCTCCCAAATCAGTCTCAGCCTGATATTGTTTACAACACTTCAGGCTGGCCAGTCCCTTAAAGTGCTGCTTCAAGAGTGTCAGAATTAATTCACGTGTCCATCTGCAAACTTAAAACCACCTTGCCCTTTCCTTTACTAGGGTGTCACACCCCAAAATTTTAGCTTATTCTTTTTATGCTCTTGAAAGACAGAGATGATCATGACAACTTTTTTCAATAAGCACTGCTGTGGGATAACCTGTCTAACTACCTGAGGTGGTAATTCAGATTGCCTCAAAGAACCCTATAATTTCCTCCTCCCCACTGTGAGCACTGTGTACGCGCACACACACACACACACACACACACAGAGTCAGAAAGGGAATAATTTATTTCCTCAAAGGTAGCTTACCATGCTGAAAACAGCAAGGTGAGTCTCTGGTTATGAAAAGAAAAAGGGAAAAAAAATCTATAAGATAAATCTATAATGAGACACATATTCTGCAACTTAACAAATGGATTGAAATTTTGACAAATGAATGTGCACTCTAAAAATATTCCAAGTGTGTAAAATCTAATTAGAAATCTACTCTGTGCCTTAGTACAGACTGCCAAAGAGAGTCAATGATGTTCACTTTCTCATCTTTGGAGCGTATTCCTTTCTCTAAATATTAAACAGCTTCCCTATTGAAGAAATGTTTAAAGTGTCTTTCTTATTTACTATGAATAGTTAAGTAGTTTCCTTCATAAATACTAATTCAAGAAGAAACAGTCACTTATAGAGTGTGTCCTCAGGTTACATAAACAGTCTGGGCTGTATTTGGTGTTGGTGAATTAAGATGTGAGTCTACTAGTAACATTTTGCATAAACAATACACGTCAGGCAAAGATCCAACAAGCTGTGCTATTAATTTACTGCTCCAAATTCCTTAGCTGAAAATGTTCTTCTAATTGTTTTTTGTGTTTGTTGAATGTTCAATTAACAGGAAATAGTTCTGCTTTACTTTCCTCACAAGATCCATATATATATATAACTGTGCTTCACTTTGCCTCATGAAGAAACTGAATTGTACTTTTTCTGACTTGAGTTAGTTTGCACTATAATGTAAAAAAAGAATATATCCACATGTCTACATGCCAGCGTAGGAACTGAAGTTAATATACATGTCAGTTATTTACTATCAAAAAATGACATAAACATCCTAGAGCCAGATTCTTCACTGATTTGGCAAATAATTGACTATAGAATATCATGAATTTTCTTTGGCTGAGAGCTAAATGGTTAGATATAGTATGAAAAAAGAGTTCATCTTTGCAATTCACTTACTCTTACAATAGGGGCTTCCTGGTGGTTCAAATGTAAAGGATCTGCTTGCAATGCAAGAGACACAGGTTTGATCCCTGGGTCGGGAAGATCTCTTGGAGAAGGAAATGGCAACCCACTCAGTTCTCTTGCCTGGAAAATCCCATGGACAGAGGAGAATGGTGGGCTATAGTCCATGGAGTTGCAAAGTGTTAGAAACAACTGAGGGACTAATACACAACACACACACACACACACACACACACTACACTCTTAAAATACAGGCACTCATTAAAAATCCCACAAAATAGAAGGATTCATCACCTCCCATTCCAGTTCCTGAGTAAAGTAGATGAGTTTCACTAAGGAATAAGCTAGATGTAATTTTATTTCATCAAAAGGAACCAAAGGCCATAGACTATTTTCAATATCAACACCATGAGGAAATTTTAAATGGCGATATGAACCAAAATCCAGTTTCAAGCAGTAAAAGAATATACAGAGAAAGCAAGAGAAATGATTACGGAGCAAATAGTGGTCAAATACAAAATAGCAAGAGATTGAGCATGCTAACATATTAATTAAAATTGAACTAAAGATTAAATTTAACCCCCCTCCCCTCGTTAGTAGGTCAAGCATGATTATGACCTCCAAAGTGCAACTTGAAGGAAGGAAGATAGTTTTTTGGGTTTGGGTGGTGACTACTGCATTCCAGAAATGAGCAATCAGCCTGCTTTTGAAGATGGAGTTATAGAGACTGTGAAAGTCCTAGATTTGTCCTCTAATGGGGGTGATAGAGACTCTTCCTCAAGCATCCCTTCCTTACTGGTTAATCCTATTACCAACTCTCAGAAAGTGCCATGATTGATTTTGTGATCACTTTTAAAGTTGAAAATGTCTCTAAAAATCACATTTCAGACAAAAGGGTGTGTCTTCTTTTCCTGACGTTCACAAACTATCAGATGGTCTTTCAGGATCCACATGCTGATTTGGATAACTTGTATGTAATTCAAACTCAGATACAACAAAGAATGTATTTGCACTTTGCTGTTCCAGCCCCCCTGCTAGTCCCATAGAATAAGAGAGCTATCTCCTGAGCACTTAAACGTGCCAGCCACTTGCTAAATTCTTCATCTGTTGTCATATCTCTATCCTCACCCCAACTGAATGTGATAAGGACTGTTACAATCATAAGTCTACAGAAGAGAAAAGTAAAGATTAAGAAGATAATAAATTCCCTAGAATTGTACTTTGGAACCTGGGTTTCTCATCCTCTATTGAGTTTAATAAACCAGAAGCCTGGTTTTGTCTGCTTCTCCTCCACCTTCTTCATTTAATCAGTCACTAAGCCTTGCCAAACACTCCAGTACCCCTGGAATTCATCCTTATCTTTTCATTTCCTCTCACTGCCAAGTTCAAACTTTTATCAATTTTTTTGCCCTAAGGATTGCAATAATCGAATAATCTTCTAATTCATTTTCCTATTTCTTGTCTTTTTCGCTCTAATCCTTGAGCCACCTTGACATTTTCAGACTGTCTTTTTTTTTTCTTTCCTCCTCCAAAAGACCTCCCAGAATTTGCTGCCTTGTCATTCCTTCTCAAGGTTAACTTGCTCATTTCTGCCTCAGCAGTACCTATGTGTCTTATAAAACTCATAATGCCAGTGAAGCACAGATAGCTAGGTATTTCTGTTGCTCTTACAACCAGACTATTAACTTCTTATACAAGACTCTGTCTCATTATACCTTCACTCATTCATTCATTAATCCATCCAATATTTATCGATTAGCCACCTTATTCCAGGAACTTATTTTTAATAATAATAGCTATCCTTTGCTGATACTATACTCAACAGTCCTGTGAGGCAGATACTGTTATCTTTATTTACATTAAAGAAAATACAAAGTAGAGAGGTAAAGATACCTCTGTCTAGAGAAATATTTTGGTGGGACTGTGCAAGGGTTCAACGAGTTTTAGTTGAATTTAGTCGAACTTAAAGTCAAAGTGTTAGTTGCTCAGTTCTGTCTGACCCATTGTGACCCCATGGACTGTAGCATACCAGCGATTCTCCAGGCAAGAATACTGGAGGGGGTTGTCCTTCCCTTCTCAAGGGGATGTTCCTGACCCAGAGACTGAATCTGGGTCTCCTGCATTGCAGGCGGATACTTTACCATCTGAGCCACAAAGAGCAAGCCAACACTTAAGAGAACCCAGCTTGCATAGGAGCCTAAGAATAATAGAAGTAATAAGTATAGTAGTGGTTGAAGAACTTGGGGACATTAGAGTCAGACACATATACACATTGTAATCCCCACTTTGTCACTAGTAAGCTACATGACCTCTAATTAAACTGCTCATTTCTTTAAACATCAATAAAAAACTATAAAATATAGATATTAGTCATACTATTTTAAAAGGCTATCTTATTGGTTAAATGTGAAAATAAATATAAAGTGCTTAGAAAGAAACATGGTACAAAGTAAACCCATATTAAGCAACAGTTATTTGACTGTGTGGATCACAATAAACCGTGGAAAATTCTGAAAGAGATAGGAATACCAGACCACCTGACCTGCCACTTGAGAAATCTGTATGCAGGTCGGGAAGCAACAGTTAGAACTGGACATGGAACAACAGACTGGTTCCAGACAGGAAAAGCAATCATCAAGGCTGTATATTGTCACCCTGCTTATTTAACTTATATGTAAAATACATCATGAGAAATGCTGGACTGGAAGAAGCACAAGCTGGAATCAAGATTTCCAGGAGAAATATCAATCACCTCAGATATGCAGATGATACTACCCTTATGGCAGAAAGTAAAGAGGAACTAAAAAGCCTCTTGATGAAAGTGAAAGAAGACAGTGAAAAAGTTGGCTTAAAGCTCAACATTCAGAAAACGAAGATCATGGCATCTGGTCCCATCACTTCATGGGAAATAGATGGGGAAACAGTGGAAACAGTGGCTGACTTTATTTTTCTGGGCTCCAAAATCACTGCGGATGGTGATCTCAGCCATGAAATTAAAAGACACTTACTTCTTGGAAGGAGAGTTATGACCAACCTAGATAGCATATTCAAAAGCAGAGACAGACATTACTTTGTCAACAAAGGTCCGTCTAGTCAAGGTTATGGTTTTTCCAGTGGTCATGTATGGATGTGAGAGTTGGAATATAAAAAACGCTGAGCACTGAAGAAATGATGCTTTTGAACTGTGGTGTTGGAGAAGACTCTTGAGAGTACCCTGGACAGCAAAGAAATCTATCCTAAAGGAGATCAGTACTGGGTGTTCGTTGGAAGGACTGATGTTGAAGATGAAACTCCAATACTTTGGTCACCTGATGTGAAGAGCTGACTCATTTGAAAAGACTCTGATGCTGGGAAAGATTGAAGGCAGGAGGAGAAGGGGATGACAGAGGATGAGATGGTTGGATGGCATCACCGACTCAATGGACATGTGTTTGGGTGGACTCCAGGAGTTGGTGATGGACAGGGAGGCCTGGCATGCTGCAATTCATGGGGTCGCAAAGAGTCAGACATGACTGAGCAACTGAATTGAATTGAATTATTATAATGACTATACAGTAACATGAGTCAATAGTAAGACATTCAATGAGAGGTTAAAAGTTTTCTAGTTAGAATTCTTAATGTAATTATTTTCATTTATTTGTTCAGTTGCTAAGTCATGTCTGACTCTTTGTGACTCCATGGACTGCTTCTCTGTCCTTCACTGTCTTCCAGAGTTTGTGCAAGCTCATGTTCATTGAGTCAATAATGCCATCCAACCATCTCATTCTCTGTGGCCCCCTTTTCCTCCTGCCTTCAGTCTTTCCCAACATCAGGCTCTTTTCCAATGAGTTGGCTCTTTGCATCAGGTGGCCAAAGTATTGGAGCTTCAGTTTCAGCATCAGTCCTTCCAATGAATATTCAGGACTGATTTCCTTTAGGATTGACTGGTTTGATCTCCTTACTGTCCAAGGGACTCTCAAGAGTCTTCTTTAGCACCACAATTTGAAAACATCAATTCTTTGGTGCTCAGCCTTCTTTATGGTCCACTTCTCACATCCATACATAACTACTGGAAAGACCATAGCTTTGATTATACAGACCTTTGTCAGCAAAGTGATGTCTCTGCTTTTTAATATGCTATCTAGGTTTGCCATTGCTGTCCTTCCAAGGAGCAAGCATCTTTTATTTTCATGGCTGCACTAACCATCTGCAGTGATTTTGGAGCACAAGAAAATAAAATCTGTCAGTGTTTCCACTTTTCCTTCTTTTTGCCATGAAGTGAAGGACTAGATGCCATGATCTTTATTTTTTAAATGTTGAGTTTTAAGTCAGCTTTTTCACTCTCCTGTTTGACCCTCATCAAGAAGCTCTCTAATTCCTCTTTGCTTTCTGCCATTTGAGTGCCATTATCTGCATATCTAAGGGTGTTGATATTTCTCCAGGCAGTCTTGATTCCAGCTTGTGATTCATCCATTCCAATATTTTATGTATTTGTTTTTATTATTGCTCCTGTGATTGTTGCTGTCATTTTTATTGTTGCTGTTATTGTTATTGTTCCTGTTATTTTTATGGAGATTCAATAGGAAGTATAGCTTGGGAATGGCCACTATACATGTAGGAATGTAGATGGATACATTCCTCCAGCTTTACCATAACAGTATTCAAAGCTATCGAATATGACCCTAAAGGAAAAATAATGCTGTCTCCTTCTTCCTCAAATAGGGCTATTTGAAATGTTTTATATTTTATCCTTCCTTCATAGAGTTGCTATACTAGGAAGAATAAATAAAAATGAAAGTAATTACTGGTTTACGAAGCTAGGTTAAATGTCATAGAAACATTATTTACACACTAACTATCTCAATTGTAATTGAATTAAAGAGCAAAGCATTTTTAAACAACCCTAAGGGATACCCTTTTAGGGAAAAAGAAGAATTTCAGATATCTCAGAATACAAGGAAGGAATTTCTGGAACTTAGAGAACTTCTGGCTGGAACATCAATTAACCAGTGTACTCTAGGCCTGAGATGCTAGCGGGCCTGACTTGTGGTTGCCTTAGTAGGAACAAGATGGTGCATTGCCTGGAAGTGGCTGTCCTCTGTGGTGGGTGGGTGAGCACGTGGCCCTTCTTCCTTTCTTCCCATTAGGTATGCCCAACTCCACACTAGTGGTCAGTTTCCCAATGAGTAAATAAGGTTTGCTTTTTGACACACATTCCACAAGCAAACCAGTTTTTAGGAGACAAAAGTCAAATGTGTCAAAGGAGAATTACAGAAGCCCAGGAAGCCTCAAGAGCATAGGGATGTGGGAGGTGGTAACAGGGACTTTGTCGAAGCCAGGGCAAGCATTGCCCAATCTTCTCTTTCTATAAACATCCTTAGGATAGGAAGCATTAGACCGTGGGCTACTCTAATAATTCCCAAGCAAATATATTGGGCCTTTTGTGGTTTACAGTTTAGGACTTTATTTTGCTGTATCATCTGTATATTTTTCAATGTTGTATTTCTTTTGGTTAATCTTCCTTCCTCCTGGGAAGCAAAATGTTCCGCAATAGCAAACACTGTCTGTGGTAAGTCCCTAAAGCTCCAGTGCAACAGATTGCAAAGCCTGCTGTCCATTCTAAATACACTTGCATTGTTTCTCTCTGAAGCTAGTTGTGTTCATGTCTCCAACTTTACATGCCATCTGTGTCATTTTCCTATGGTCACCAATCACTCATCGCTCCTTTCAAAAGACGTTTCACCACATACAGCAAAGGTGTTCTTCAAATGAAATCCACAAACCTGCTGACTTGGAGAAATTGTTGACATCCCACTAATATGAAAACTGTGCCTATTTTTTTTTCTGCTTTCATTATGTACAAGTCTGTATACATTTAAAAATATTTTAATAATGAAATATTTTAGTTCAAAGTAGTTATAGAGAAAATATAATTATTTAAATACTGTATATCATCTTGCATATCCTAGTCAGATTTTATTATAGGTACTTTTGACTTAATAGGAATTTACTTGTAAGAATACTGAACTCAATAAATTAATTACTCATTCTTGCACTCACTCAAAGGACCAGATGCTCTTGAAGAGAGTCTTAAGATACCCACAGGTGAAAGGCAAATAACAAAGTAGAATAGAGTGATTCCATGTGAGAAGGGATAGGAAGTCAAAAGGACTGTGGCTATCGTAGGGCTTATTCCAGTTTGCCCAGGGCCAGTCTTGATTAATGCCTGTTGTTTTGGCATAATTATTGATTCTACACCTATCATTAAAGCTGAAACTCCAATACTTTGGCCAACTGATGCGAAGAGCTGACTCATTTGAAAAGACCTTGATGCTGGGAAAGATTAATGGCAGGAGGAGATGGGGACAACAGAGGATGATATGGTTGGATGGCATCACCAACTCAGTGGACATGAGTTTGAGCAAGCTGAGGTAGTCGGTGATGGACAGGGAGGCCTGGCGTGCTGTGGTCTATGGGGTCCAAAGAGTTAGACATGACTGAACAAGTGAACTGAGCTGAACTGACACCTATCATGTCCAAAGTATGATGGCTTAAGCAATAAATTATGTGGCTACCCTAACTCTGAAGAACTACAGAGCACATTTTCTACCTAAAGAAGGAAGCTTCTACTTGGCTCCAGAAAATTGCTGTCATGTTGGAATAAAAGATCTCTGCTTTTTCAAAAGAAGCTACCTTTGGATTTTGGGTGTAGTCATCTGATATTTAACGTTAGTTCAACTCTCTTTGTGGTCTCAAAGAGCTGGACATCACTTAGCAACTAAACAAGAACAACAACTCTTATCTTTATCTGTATTTTCTTTATAAGACAAAATTTGTCTGAAAAAGATAGATTTCCCTCTGGGTTACTAATTTACGATCTCTTTTGGCCTAGAAGTTCTACAACTTGGGGGCTTGAATACCACCATTTTCCTATCTGCCCCAGCCGGCTGAATGTGTGGTTCCACTTAGGATATTCATGTATACACTATGATTCAGATTAAACAGATCCTGTTGGAAAGCTTCTAAAGGAAGCATTCATCATCATCAATTAAGAAAACTGGCCAAATGATGGAAAGCAGAGGATAACTCAGGCTTAATTAACTGATTTGCTGACATCTGTATTTAAATCATTTTTCATTGCAAAATATCTCATTTACTGAGCACCTCAGTTCAGTTCAGTTCAATTGCTCAGTCGTGTGTGACTCTTTGTGACCCCATGAATTGCAGCACGCCAGGCCTCCATGTCCATCACCAACTCGGGAGTTCACTCAAACTCACATCCATCAAGTCCGTGATGCCATCCAGCCATCTCATCCTCGGTCGTCCCCTTCTCCTCCTGCCCCCAATCCCTCCAAGCATCAGAGTCTTTTCCAATGAGTCAACTCTTCGCATGAGGTGGCCAAAGTACTGGAGCTTCAGCTTTAACATCATTCCTTCCAAAGAACACCCAGGACTGATCTCCTTTAGAATGGACTGGTTGTATCTCCTTGCAGTCCAAGGAACTCTCAGTAGTCTTCTCCAACACCACAGTTCAAAAGCATCAATTCTTCGGCACTCAGCTTTATTTATAGTCCAACTCTCACATCCATACATGACCACTGGAAAAACCATAGCCTTGACTAGACAGACTTTTGTAGGCAATGTAATGTCTCTGCTTTTCAATATGCTATCTAGATTGGTCATAACTTTCCTTCCAAGGAGTAAGCATCTTTTAATTTCATGGCTGCAATCACCATCTGCTGTGATGTTGGAGCCCCCAAAATAAAGTCTGACACTGTTTCCACTGTTTCTCCATCTATTTCCCATGAAGTGATGGGACCGAATGCCATGATCTTTGTTTTCTGAATGTTGAGCTTCAAGCTAACTTTTTCACTCTCCTCTTTCACTTTCATCAAGAGGCTCTTTAGTTCCTCTTCACTTTCTGCCGTAAGGATGGTGTCATCTGCATATCTGAGGTGATTGATATTTCTCCCAGCAATCTTGATTCCAGCTTGTGCTTCTTCCAGCCCAATGTCTCACTACTATGTGCTATACACTCAGTATGCCATCTACATTATCATAATGCTAGTAATCATAACAATGAAGTGACATTGGCATCATTCCTCCAATTAAAAAGTTGGATAAGGCTCAGAAAATGTATGTGATTTGACCAAAGTCCCATCGCTAATAAATGACTGAGTCAAGATTAGTATATAAGTATTTCTGAGCTCC
>SJYC01001247.1:0-21074 GCA_006408675.1 Madoqua kirkii
ATAACAATGAAGTGACATGGCATCATTCCTCCAATTAAAAAGTTGGATAAGGCTCAGAAAATGTATGTGATTTGACCAAAGTCCCATCGCTAATAAATGACTGAGTCAAGATTAGTATATAAGTATTTCTGAGCTCCAAATCCTGTGCTCTGTCTTTTGTATTGATCCTTTACTGGAAAAAAAATATTAGATTCATCACTTAGATTTGCATCTTATGCAAATATATTATCTAAAACTGTACAGTTTCCTTTTGGTGAAAGAAGCTATAAAAGAAGTTAACAAATTCAAAGAATAAAGCAACCAGATGATAAAAAATTACTGTAACGCCTATTCGGCAATGCAAAGTAGAGGACTAATTCTATAAAACACAGTCTCACAACTAAAAATGTCAAGCTGCTGTCTATACATCTATGTGACACTGGGAACTGTCTTTGGTCAAGCTCCTTAAATGCTGAGATAAGACAGTGATTTTAATGCAAGTGATGGTTTGAAGAACTACTCCTATGGGAAACCTATAATTGTTCGAAAGGAGTGAGTTTATGTGGGGATAGTTAAGTCAATAAGGCTTTTAGGAGAAGTGCAGCCTCCTGATATTGTAAGGAGTTCAGGAGCTTGGATTGCATCGCAGAATCTGTCTTCACCTAAAGGCAAGAGAGCTGGGCTCTTACATTCCTGTCTCATCAAATCTGTGGTTATGGGTTTCCAATATCCCCTGATGAGGAAGCTCCTATCAACCAAGGCCAGGCCTCAAGTGAAAGAAAGATATGAGTCCTTAGATGCTAATACATACACAGCAGGCAAATATGGCCTGAAGGTGGGTAGGAGGGGGAGTAGGAAAGGGGGAGGTGGGAATCAAGACCACCAATGACAATATCTGCTGCAGAGAAGTATTCTCTATCTCTTATAGACTTTTTATTTTGTGTCATTTAAAATTATTTCATCTTCAAATTTTCATTTTCTTCTTTCATGAATAATTTTTATTTTTTTTTTAATTTTTATTTTTTGTTTAGTGCTTATTCCATTTCACAGCACTGCATTGGTTCTGCCATACATTGACATGAATCAGCCACAGGTGTGGACGATCTCCCCATGTTAAAGCCCCCTCCCTCCTCCCTTCCCTGCCCATCCCCCCGGTTCATCCCATACACTGGCCCCAAGCATCCTATATCCTGTATTGAACATAGACTGGTGCTTCATCTCCCATATGATTGTATACGAGCAAGGACTTCTTAATTGTTTCTCCATTTGTGTTTATGTTTTAATAGACTGACTTCCTTTTGGTAGTGCTGCGTGATGTCGTTCAGGCTTATCCTGAAGTTCGCATTGTTCTCATGTCTGCTACTATTGATACTAGCATATCCATGAATAATTTTTAAACTTCACTGAATTTTGTCTTTCATTGTCCCCAGTGTCCAAGTCCTCCCCTTTCTTCCTCCATTTTTAGCCCCAGGGAAATACATCAGAGCTAAAGCAAATGAATTCAGAGACTAATTCCTTCCTTTTAAACAATATTTATTACAAAATTACAAAATAGTATAGTACAGCAAAACAGTTTCGTTACTCCCTTAGAGACTGTTATATTGAGCTATGTCATATTACACAAGAAAGAATGTGATTCTGCAGAAGAAAAAGCTCTTTAAAAATGTCACAAAAATGTTTATATACATATTGCATCACTGATCAAGCAAATAATATTACTAGTAACAGTTACTGAACTATTATTGTTATATGCTAATAACCTTTATCATGAATGTGCTGATTTTTATGTTTCATATATATTATATAACAATGCCTACACATTAGTTGTATGAACATGAGCTTTTTAAATTCAGAAGCAAAACTTTTCCTTAACAAAAACAAAAAACAGTAAGTCAATAAATACTTATATTTTGACAATATATAAAAATGAGTCAATTCAGCTTGCCCCATAATATTTGACTTCTTCAGATAGCTGCCAACTAGCCTGCTTATAATCAGCTTTTGACCTGGTGTCCAGTGGAATGGTTAGAGATTTGGAAGCCATTGTGGAGATCAAACAGGCTATATTTGGTGACACAGGTGAAACTGATGTTTCTCACACAAAGCAGAAGACGAGAACTCTCTGTGGGAGAGTCACTTCTTTCACAGTTCACAAAGGATGAGAAAATTTTTTCTGATATGATTTACTTGTGGGGTGCAAGAATTCTATCTTGGGGTTTTTCCTTGCTTAAATGAACTAAGAAAAAGTTTCAGTTCTCATTAAATATACCAAGGCTTTCAGAAATTTAGTCATCATTCAACTGTTTTCAAGTGTAATCTTACAAATGAAGGCTGAAAACTAAAGATTTTTATAGCCAGTTTCTAAAAGACTAAGAGGAACCTCATGTGCTTCAGCCCATGGGGTCCCAAAGAGTCAGACATGACTTAGCAACTGAATTAAAACTAAGATGTATGAATTTGCTTTTATGAAAACTTGTGGTTTCTTATTCACCAGTGGACCACTGTAAGTCAAAGGTAGTCTTATGGAGTCTCACTATTATATTCTGAAAGACTTCCTGCAAAGCTTAGGAATGAAAGTAAGGAATTGTGATTCAAATGTACCCCAAAACTCTGCCCCAACTGTCTAATTTCTACTCTACTGAAGTTCTGAAAGTGATAGTCGCTCAGTCGCATCTGACTCTGTGACCCATGAACTGTAGCCTTTCAGGCTCGCCTGTCCATGAAATTCTCCAGGCAAGAAAACTGGAGTGAGAGGCCAGTCCCTTCTCCAGCGGATTTTTCCTACCCAGGAATTGAACCTGGGTCCCCTCCATTGCAGATAGATTCCTTGCTGTTTGAGCCACCGTGGATGCCTAAAATTTAATCGGTTGGCTTCATGTTGTGCTCACTTGTGTTTGACTGTTTGAGACTCCGTGGTCTGTAGTCTGCCAGGCTCTTCTGTCCATGGGATTTTCCAGGCAAGAATACTGGAATGGGTTGTCAGTTCCTATTCCAAGGGACCTTTTCAACCCAGGGATCGAACCCAAGTTTCTTGTGTCTCTTGCATTGGCAGGCAGATTCTTGACTCTGCTAAAGTCAACTGATCAGAGAGTATCCAAAAAGAGGTTATGTTCTTCTTTTTTTTTTTTTTTGCCAGATAAATATTTTTCATCCTTTTTATTAGTTCACAGACCCTTCAGTGAGTGTGTGCATTTTGTTTTATATATATATACACATACATATATTATTAATTTTGGCTGCACCGACTCTTAGTTGCAGCATTAGGGATCAGTGCTCTGACCAGGAATTGAACGTGGGCTCCCTGCACTGGGAGCTCAGAGTCTTACCCACTGGACCACTAGGAAAGTCCTATATGTGTGTATTTAAATGTTCATCTCTTCCACTATGCTTTCCACTGACATAGCAGCAAAAACCTTCCTCTCCTCATTACACCCCTTGCAGACTATCATCTGCCTCTCCACAATCAGCACAGAAGAGTCTGTAGTGCTCATTCCTACTGTTACCATTACAAAAACAGTAAGTATGACTTTCCTTTTCCAGATTTAAAAGTAGAATATTGAGTAAGCTTTGAAAGTTAATATGCTGCCCTTTCAGAGACGCAGAAATGTGCACATCTCTGTTGAAAAAACACAGCTTTCAATTTTCAAAAGAAAAATTTTATTAAATAGTTGCATTTACATGTTGGTTGAAAGTAAATGTGAATGACCAACATTTCCTGTTGAGGAAATTAGAGAACATAAGATACAAACAATGTAAGAAATAAGCTTTTTAGAGATAAGCAGTCCTTTGTGTGTGCTCTTTGTGTCCAGTTGCTTAGTTGTGTCCAACTCTTTGTGACCCCATAGATTGTAACCCACCAGGCTCCTCTGTCTGTGGGATTTTTCCAGGCCAGAATACTGGAGTGGGTTGCCATTTCCTCCTCCAGGAGATCTTCCCAACTCATGGATCAAACCCACGTTTACTGTGTCTCCTGCATTTGCAGGCAGATTCTTTACCACTGAGCCACCTGGGAGCCAGGCAATCCTTTAGCTGAGATTAACTGATGGTCTTTCTGACAGTATAAAGGATGGTGGTAGACATAGCTCCTACTTTATCTGCCATGGTCTTATCAAAAAGTCATGTATCCTGGAGTAAAGCGCTATGGTTTGGAACTAAACCGACCTCTATATCTTATTAACCTAACCAACTCTGTATTTGTGTGTTTGTGTATATGTGTGTGTGCAATGGAATACGCTATTTGGCTTTTTGAGAACTAATGATAATATAAAGTGTCTAAAAGAGTGTATATGGCATGAAATAGGAATTTAGTATTTCATAATGTTATAATTATGGTTATTATAATTCAAAGAGCAAAACTGTCAAGGAAGAGTTCTATAAATATTGCCAGTTTACTTGGCCTAAGTTCCTTTAAACATACAGCCAGCACTCCTCTCTCTACCATGCTGTGATAATTTCCCATGCTTGTGGCCCCAGCTTTGACAGTAATCATCAAGGAAGCCTGCCTGTATCCAAGCCTGAGTGAGACGCCCCTTCTATGAGTCCTCTTAGACATTGTGTTGTTACAGCTACTATCACTTGTATTGATAATATCTGTAGGCCCTTGCATACACTTTGCTTGACCTTGTATGTCCACAGCCTAGCATGGCACTTAAAAAACTGTGTGTGCTGAATATGTGCTTTTAAATGGATACTGATAAGTAATTAACACATATACTATTATCAGGCTGAGAGAATTATTCAGATCACCCTAGAAACTGATCCTGCTCAGATGCTCTTTCATTCCTATATAGTTTTTCAAATTTGTGAACCTAACTTTTCCTCTTGTTCATTGTCTTCCTGATTGGTGTTTGCCAATTAACTCAAGCTATTTGACCCTACCTGTCCTCACACAATTTCATGTACTGAGTCATGGACAAAATCCAGCACTTGCTCTTACTGCTTCTAGAAATGATGCCACTGAGTATACTCTGAATTCTACCCTGCTCAATTCTGTTTGAGTCCCCTTGAAAGAACTCTCACCTGTATTATCTGCTCCTCCAAAAATCTTTCCAGTTATGCCCTTCACTATGATTTCTAGTCTTTTACACTAAGGTGACTTTATTTATTGCATGACCTTAATGCCTTTTTCTTTTTTTTTAGGTACACAAAAATATTTATTTTTATTTATAATTTTAATATTGTTATTTTGCATATTTATAATTATCATTATGCTATTTAAATGATTGAAAAACATTCATCTTGGTCTTTCTCACTATTTTACAAGAATTTTGAACATATTTTTGGATTAAAGATCTAAACGTAAGACCAGAAACTATAAAACTCCTAGAGGAGAACATAGGCAAAACACTCTCTGACATAAATCACAGCAGGATCCTCTATGATCCACCTCCTAGAATACTGGAAATAAAAGCAAAGATAAACAAATAGGATCTAATTAAAATTAAAAGCTTCTACACAACAAAGGAAACATAAGCAAGGTGAAAAGACAGCCTTCAGAATGGGAGAAAATAATAGCAAATGAAGCAACTGACAAACAACTAATCTCAAAAATATACAAGCAACTCATGCAGCTCAATTCCAGAAAAATAAGTGACCCAATCAAAAAATGGGCCAAAGAACTAAATAGACATTTCTCCAAAGAAGACATACGGATGACTGACAAACACATGAAAAGATGCTCAACATCACTCATTATCAGAGAAATGCAAATCAAGACCACAATGAGGTACCATTTCACACCAGTCAGAAAGGCTGTGATCCAAAAGTCTACAAGCAATAAATGCTGGAGAGGGTGTGGAGAAAAGGGAACCCTCTTACACTGTTGGTGGGAATGCAAACTAGTACAGCCACTATGGAGAACAGTGTGGAGATTCCTTAAAAAGCTGGAAATAGAACTGCCATATGACCCAGCAATCCCACTGCTGGGCATACACACCAAGGAGACCGGAACTGAAAGAAACACATGTACCCCAATGTTCATCACAGCACTGTTTATAATAGCCAGGACATGGAAGCAACCTAGATGTCCATCAGCAGACGAATGGATAAGAAAGCTGTGGTACATATACACAATGGAGTATTACTCAGCCATAACAAAGAATACATTTGAATCAGTTCTAATGAGGTGGATGAAACTGGAGCCGATTATACAGAGTGAAGTAAGCCAGAAAGAAAAACACCAATACAGTATACTGACACATATATATGGGATTTAGAAAGATGGTAGCGAGACAGCAAAAGAGACACAGATGTATAATGCCCTTTTCTTTTGATTTAACTTACATAGTTCTCAGTTATGGCTATCTTGACCATGCATCCTGTCTTGCCTTTTTCTAACTTATTCCTATACTTGCTATCCAGTGGATTCACTTTTGCCATTAACATTTTTTCTTTTTTGCTTTTATTCTTCAAAATTTTATTTACTTTTATTTTTGTTTGAGCCAGGCCTTCGTTGCTGTGCAAACTTTTATCTAATTGTGGCGAGCAGGGCTCACAGTTGCAGCGCAGGGGCTCTTATTGAGGTGGCCTCTTTCACTGCAGAGGAAGGGTTCCAGGGTGCAGGGGCCTTGGCAGCTGTGGGCCCACGGGCTTAGTTGCTCAGCAGATGTGGAATCTTCCTGGTCTGGGAATCGAACTCGTGTCCCCTGCATTGGCAGGCAGATTCCTATCCACTGTACCATCAGGGAAGTCCCCAAATTTTTTTATGTTATATTGGATTATAGTTGATTAATAATGTTAGTTTCAGTTTCAACAAAGTGATTCAGTTATACATAAACATGTGTCTATTATTTTTCAAATTCTTTCCCCATTTAGGTTATTACAGACTATTGAGCAGTTTCCTGTGCTATAGAGCAGGTCCTTATTGGTTATCTGTTTTAAATATAGCAGTGTATACATGTCAATTCAAAACTCCCAATCTTGCCATTCTTAATTAAGTGTCTCTTGAAAATGTGACCTTTTCTTTGGGATTTGTATGACTGCATCTTCCTTAAGGAGTATCCTTCCTTAACCAATAGTTTACAAGATGAGTAATCAAACAACCAAACAGGTGGTGTGGTAAATTCTCTGTGAAAATGGCCACGGTACTTCCTCCCATGCCAGTGGGGTTTTGTAGTGTGACTGGGCCACCCCTTCCATCAAGGAACAGAGTCTGTTTCCTCAGCCCTCAAATTTTAGTTGGCCTGTAGCTTGGTTTGACCAATAGAATATAGCTGAAATGATGATAGAGGACTTTTGAGCTTAGGCTACAAGAGATCTTACAGCTTCTGTTCTCACTCCTTTGACCCACGGTGCTGAGGCACCCTGTGAGAAAATCTGATCTAACAAACAGAAGACAAAAGAACTAGAGCAAGAACCCTCCCCTCTGAAAGCCCCTCTGAAAGCGAAACCACCAGAAGCATAACCAGCTTATACCGTCCAACCCCAGTCAAATCTTCACATGACCACAGTTGTATGAATAAATCCAGATGAGAAAAGCAGAACTACCAACCCCCAAATTGCTAACGTACCGAACTGTGATGAAATAAATTCAGGCAGTAAATTTAGGGATGGTTTGTTAGATGGTAGACAACAATAGTTAATGGGTAATACACAGGGCTTTCCAAAGAAATGCAATTTATTTTTGTTTGTTTTAAGTCAAATCTAGAAATGTAACTTTTTCAAACCTACAGTGTTATTTCATTGTTGTTCCTCTTATTTAACACTTGTGGAGCATCTTAGAATTCAGAATCTATTTTTATACCTATTCCTTTGACTCTGGTATCCACTCTGTAGGAAGGAAGCAGAGCAGGTGTTATAATCATCTTCATTATCTAGATGAGAAAATTAAACAGAGAGAGGGCCCTTGATCCATCCAAGGCCAGGATCATAACCCAGCGTTCTGCTCTGTGCAGGGCTAATGGCCCTGCTGCCTAAGTAGAACAACGTTGTTTCTAATATTGGCAAAACTGGATTCGATCTAGGTTTGCATTTACCAAATTTTGATCCTGAATTTTTTTTAAAAAATCCAATCTAATGTTCACTTTTTACCATTGCTTTTGTAAAAATAGGTTTATAGCCATTTTCATCTTGAGTAAATTTAGCTCTGAAGTTTCTGATTCATTTTAATCAAATTTTTATTTAGCAATAATTCTTTGATGTTCTATAATCCCTTTGAAATATTTTATAAGCCATTTATACCTTTTATCTTTGAATCATCCTGTCACATCTTGCCAAAGCAACGTGAAATTATATTTCACACTTTTTGTATTAAGTTCAAAATACAGTGTATTTCTAACTTGAGTGTATTGTTTCTTCCTTCACTGAAGGAACTGCTTTATTGTATCCTATATAGACTTGTCTTCCTCCAGAAGAGGGAATTTGCCTCATGCAAATTTTATTGCTATCTCAGGTTACTATAGTTCAAAATGGGCTTCTGGACACTTGTTTCGTATCCTAAGAAAGCAGTCACATAAAGTATGAGGACAGAAATTATCATAAGCACCAAATCCTGCGAAAGAGGAAAACTCATTGAGCCACAAAGGCAAAAACAAACAAACTTGGATTACTTACTTTAACCATAGATTAATTTATAGTTGGTATATACTTAAGGTTCCTTTGAAAGGCAAGGAGATGTTTCTGTCATCTATCTAAAAAGTAGCACTATTAACATTGACTTAGCCTCACCTGTGTGCCTGGAACAGTTCCTGTTACACAGTATCTGTTTAATACTCTCAATAATCCACCAGGTAGGGAGGTATTTATTACCTCCAATTTACAGATAAGGAAATTTAGACTTAAAAGTGCTAATGGGTGAACTAACACTCTTGTACCCCATGTGGCAATTGCTTGTCTAAATGTATAAAAATCAGTATATTTCTGGCTTTTCCTTATCTGTCAAAGAACATATCAAGGTATGCACCCTGCATGAAATCTATGTGAAAACAAATCCTAACCTTTAATATGCTACCCATATAGCTATCATCATTAGATTTTTCCAAAGAAATCATTAGTCAAAACCAGTCTTAGTGCGCTGGGGAATGAAACTCTAGGTTTCCGTTTGAGTATGTAAATCACACAAAGCAATGACAAAACAGTGAAGCCCACCGTGAAATTACACTGGGGAAGCCCCGGAAGCTGCTCATCCTTCTCAGCACAACCTCTGCTTGTAGTCCTCACTCCATGTTGAGGAAGAAAGTCACATCACACAGCGTAGCTCTTCCTGTGCTGAGGAGCCTGGTTGTAATTTCCATCAGCAAGTAAGGAGTCAATTAAATATTTTGATTGAAAGAGCTTCATGTATACCTAATTGAAATATACAACATGAGAAGAAACCATACCTTCCATTATGAATATCCTGAATTGAAGGCAAAGGGAGAAGGGGGCAGCAGCGGATGAGATGGGTAGATAGCATTACCCACTCAATGGACGTGCATCTCAGAAAACTCTGGGAGACAGTGAAGGACAGGGGGAGCCTGGCGTGCTGTAGTTCCTGGGGACACAGAGGGTCAAACACAACTTAGCAACTGAACGACAACAACAACAAATGTTGATTAGAATTAGTGAATGATAATTATATTTTTAATTGCAAGTGTGAATCCACTTATACTTTATTGGAAAATATGAGAAAGGAGTTACATGTCTGTATCTCTATTGCCCAGTTGTGGAAATTGAGGCAAAAAGGCATTAAATCTCATAGTTACACAGCTGCTGAATGAAAGAGTGAAACCTAGATAATCTGATACCAGAACCTCAGTTCCTAAATTCTCTGCTCTTTGTAAACCCAAGGTTCTTAGGATAATAATATGATGTTATATCTAAGAGATTTTTCAAATCATAAATATAACACCAATGAAAGCTATTGTTTTGACTAAAGAATAAGAAAGCCAGCAAAAAGTTTTAAAGATATAGGCACCCATTTCCAAACAATTGCAAGATGTTTGCCATGGAGCTACTTGTTCACTGAACTAAAAAACAAAACAAAGTCAGTAAAAAACAGGGAAAAATCTTAGATACAATGGAGCACTGACTTCTAAAATATTTTAGGCATAATTGTCTTTGCTTCTTTTTCTCTGTTCCTCAACTGTTTATTAGATGCTTAATAGAAGTACATTTATGAGGTTAATTGTAAAACTAATTTAGATGGTGTTACTTTGAAGACCAAACTTAAGCATACATCTGGGGATAATTTTTCTTTCTTGTCTTCATTTTTTATTTTATATATATATATATATATATATATATATATATTTTGGTCTTGATGTGTCTTGTTTTATATGACTTACTTTTTAGGATGTTAAACTACCCTCACCTACAACAAAACTATTCCACCAGCATGAGTTTCATTAAGTCTGGATCAGTTGGATTTAATAAGTGCATAAATAAGACAGGAGGTAAATACAAATGGAGTGACTTCTAAAACTTTATAGTCCAATAGAACTATGTTATTCCAGAGGGATAAGATATTTAAATGGTATAATTCTGGATATGCAAGGTAATAAGTGAAAAATGTGCTAGCTGTTGAACAGAACTGACATCCTTGATTCCACCATCAATCACCTATCTGATCTCAAGCAATTTATTAAACAGTCAACCTTCATCAGAAAAACAAAGTTAATGTAAACATACTTTGAAGTTTTTTCAGTCCAGTTCAGTTCAGTTGAGTCGCTCAGTCATGTCCGACTCTTTGTGACCCCATGAATCACAGCACGCCAGGCCTCCCTGTCTATCACCAATTCCTGGAATTCACTCAAATTCACGTCCATCGAGTTGGTGATGCCATCCAGCCATCTCATCCTTTGTCATCCCCTTCTTCTCCTGCCCCCAATCCCTCTCAGCATCAGAGTCTTTTCCAATGAGTCAACTCTTCGCATGAGGTGGCCAAAGTACTGGAGCTTCAGCTTTAGCATCATTCCTGCTGAAGAAATCCCAGGGGTGATCTCCTTCAGAATGGACTGGTTGGATCTCCTTGCAGTCCAAGAGACTCTCAGGAGTCTTCTCCAACACCACAGTTCAAAAGCATCAATTCTTCAGCACTCAGCTTTCTTCACAGTCCAACTCTTGCATCCATACGTGACCACTGGAAAAACCATAGTCTTGACTAGATGGAGTTTTGTTGGCAAAGTAATGTCTCAGCTTTTCAATATGCTGTGTAGGTTGGTCATAACTTTTCTTCCAAGGAGTAAGTGTCTTCTAATTTTATGGCTGCAATCACCATCTGCAGGGATATTGGAGCTCAAAAAAATAAAGTCTGACATTGTTTCCACTGTTTCCCCATCAATTTCCCATGAAGTGATGGGACCAGATGCCATGGTCTTCATTTTCTGAATGTTGAGTTTTAAGCCAACTTTTTCACTGTCCTCTTTGACTTTCACCAAGAGGCTTTTGAGTTCCTCTTCACTTTCTGCCATAAGGGTGCTGTCGTCTGCATATCTGAGGTTATTGATATTTCTCTCGGCAATCTTGATTCCAGCTTGTGCTTCTTCCAGCCCAGTGTTTCTCATGAAATTTTTTAGGGAGAACTAAAAAAGATATGTAACATTTTCAACAAAATGGCTTTGCATATTGCAGGTATTTGATAATTTTTAATTTCTTCTCCATGTCTCCCTCTTTTTTCATTTATGGATCAATTGTGTCAAAGAATACAAAAGTGCTTATGGGTTTTCAGGTTTAAGCTACAAATTGTCATATAATATCTTCCATGGATGGCTTTGTAGAAAATATATTAACCATGTGTTAGTTTCAATAGATACCTTGAAAGAGCTAAATTGGCCTTTCTCAGTTTTCTTTGGGTCTCTGTTTTCATAAAAATTGCTAAGATTAATATACACGACATAAGATGAACATTTGTACAATGCAAGATTTACAGAACTTGAGAATTGGAATATTCAAGAAGGATGAGATTCGTATTTACTCAAACAATCCCCCAAAAGTGTGAGATTTTACTGTGTGCCAAGTCAAGAGTCCCTGAATTTGTGAAGTTTATATTCTAGTGAGGAAGGTACACACACAATGCTCAAGTTTACTTGGCAAGAAAGAGACAGTACAGATTGGGTATTGAGAGATCAATCCAAGAAGGTTTCAATTAGTAGATGCTTAATCTTGGGAAGGAAACAGCTGCATAGAGGGTGAAAAGAAGAATCATAGGCAGAAAATAGCAAGTGTAAAGATAGGTGGGAACAATCTTGGCCTGTTTGAGGACTAGTAAGAATGTAAGTCAGAAACAGAAAGAATTAAATCAGAATAATGTGATGTCAGAAGGGAGAGCAGGAACAGATTGTGTAGGGTTGGCCTTTTTTGTAGACCATGCAAAGTAAACTGAGTTTTATTTTATGTATAATGGGAAGATGTTGAAGAATTTTGAGCAGAAGAGGGACAGATCTCTTTTATAAATTTAAAAGATATCTCCGACTGCTGTGTGGAAAATATACTGTCGAAGGGCAGAAATGGAGGTAAAGAGGCAGCTAGAGGCTCTTGATATGGTAAGAACAGACAGGATAGTGGTTTAGATTAAGGTAGTAGCAGTTGAGGTGAGAAGCGGTCAGACTTAGTCCCATGGGCAATGGGACTGGACTGCGAATTGAAGTGAGGAGTCAGAGAACTCAAGAAGTCAGTTGAGATTCCTAAAGTTGGGGCTTAAGCAAATGATTGGGAGATTTTGCCATTTACTGTGGTGGGAAATATTTTGGGAAAATAAAATTTGAAATGTCTTAATTTAATTTTCACCTTGGTAAGATGGAGATGACAGACATTCAAGAAAAGATGGATTTAAATAGTCAATCAGATACATGACTTGAGTTTGGGAGAATAGTCAAAGAACAGAATATAAATTGATTGGTAAACAGCATTAGTTGGTTTCTAATGCCATGGGCCTGGGCAAATTCACCTAAGAAAGGAATAAAGCTAGAGAAGGGTTGAAGACCAGAGAACAGGGCATTAATCAATCATGAAAGAAGTCATCAGGAGAGTTCGAGGAGTATCTATTGAATTGTTGGGTAGAAAGAAAATCAGGCCAAACTAAAGATAAGCATTTTTAATTCAGAGAGAAGTCAACTAATAAAAAATGATGAATACAATCTCAACAAAACGTCAAGAAAATGTCAGCTAATCAATCTTGAAGGTCAGCATTGTGATAGAACCAATCCTGATTTTTTAATGTTTCCAGATTGAGTAATGAGTATCATTTTATTTTGAAAGTCCAGGAGAAAACCTGGAACTCTGAAAAGAACTGACAGAGGGAAGGAGGGAAGAATAAAGGAAGGGTGAAGTCAGAGAAAGTTGCTTTGAAGACCTTGCCTCAGGTATTCCCCTCTCAGAGACACTCATTTTCAAAAGAGAATCAAAGCAAAGGGACAAAATCACATAGGCTTTCTTTTCCTCTGATGCCCCTGCCCATATCTGCTTCCTGCCACTTCTCAGGTTGGCTGTCTGTTCTGGCTCCAGTCCCAAGCCACAGTGTGAGAGTCTAAGGTCTGCACAGCAACAGGGGTCATGATCTAACCCCCTCAGTCAGGTGAACTTTGAAAATACATAATTAACCCAACCCAAGATCAAACTGACCCCCTTAGCAAATAACTGATCCCTTAAAATCATTTTCTTATTGTGTAACCATGAAAAAATGGAGATACATTCTGAGCCATGAAGGGGTGTTGCAGGACATCAAAGTCTCAAGTGATTTCCTTCCGAAAAAGCTGATGAAATACAAATGTCTAACACTCAGCAACTGGCTTGAAAGAGGAAAATTATAATATGGATTCTGGCAGTATAATCAAGAAAACGTTAAATTGAACTAGACAATCAAACACAGGCTTTGAAGGCAAATACTGGCTCAGTTTCCAGCACCAGCCCTGACTGTAGTTTGACCTTGTGCAAACTACATGACTTTCGCAAACCTCCCTTTCCTTTCCTGAAATGAGCATTATGATGACACTTAACTGAAAGATTGCTGTAAGCATTCAGTGACAAAATGTGCCTTAGTCTCTTCCAGACATTCGTCTTTTCTGACTCTCTCTAGGAGCAGATCTGAATAGGAGTGGTTGGAAATCCATGTTCTTTCCCCAGCTTCCTTGAACACACTCACTCCCTTGACTGCCCTCCCCATAAAGGCCGTGATATACATCTGCTCTGCTTGACAATTCCATTCTAACATACCCCAGATCATTTCCCAAACTTTCCACCCCCTACTACCTCTTTCTCAGCCTGTTCTAGCCAGTCAGTCCCTCCTTTATCCCACATGTCATTGCCTAGTCCATTTAACACCTCTGCTTTCGTCACCCTGCAGGTGCATTGTCATCCTGAGATTTCCTTTCTTCCTTTTGTTCATTCCAGTTATTATTCATCTTCAGGATTTAGTTCAGCTAAATGCAATGAGCTGTCCTGAACTGGGTTGTCTTGAAGCAAAGAAAAGACATTAATGGAAAAACTGGATAAATTTCAATTTGTTAATGTATCAATATTAGTTTCAGTTTTGATAAATGTACCATAGTAATGTAAGATGTTAGCAGCAGCAGAAACTGAGTAGGGAGTATACTGGAACTCTCTGAATTATCTTTTAAGCTTTTCTGTAAAGTTAAAACTAGTGCAAAAAAAAAGATTATTTTTAAAAAATCAATATAACATAAAAGAAGGAGGCTCTCAGATATAAGAGAACAAAGTAATGTTACCGTTGAGTTGGGGGTGGGACAATATAAGGTTGGGAGAGTGGGAGGTACAAACTACTAGATGTACAGTAAGCTCAAGGACATATTGTACAACACACAGAATATAGCCAATGTTCTGTAATAACTCTAAATAGAAAAGAATTGTATAAAATTTCTTCAAGAGTCGGACCCTCACCCTTCTTGAAGATTACCTTGATTATAACTCCTTCTTTACCCTTCCCACCATGTCTTCTTTATCCATTTCTCTGTCAATGGACATGTAGGTTGCTTCCATGTCTTGGCCATTGTAAACAGTGCTGCAATGAACAGTGGGGGGCATGTATCTTTTTGGACCATGTTTTTCTCTGGATATACGTCCAGGGGTAGGATGGCAAGGTTATATATGGTAGCTCTATTTTTAGTTTTTCAAGGGACCTCCATACTGTTCTCCATAGTGGCTGTACCAACTTACATTCCTACCAACAAGGCAGAAGGGTTCCCTTCCCTCCACACCCTCTCCAGCATTTGTTGTTTGTGGATTTTTTGATGATGGCCATTCTGACCAGTGTGAGGTGATACCTCGTAGTTTTGATCTGCATTTCTCTAATAACTAGGGATTTTGAACATCTTTTCATGTGCCTGTTGGCCAGCTGCATGTCCTCTATAAAGAAATTTCTATTCAGGTCATTCTGAGTGGGTTGTTTGTTTTGATGATAGTAAGTATCATAAGCTATTTGTAAATTTTGCAGACTAACCCCTTATCAGTCACATTATTCACAAATATTTTCTCCCAATCTGTGGGTTGTTTTTGTTTTGTTTATTGTTTCCTTTACTGTGCAAAAGCTTCTGAGTTTAAGTAGGTCCCATTTGGTACTGGTGCAAAAAATAGAAATATAGATAAATGTAGCAGTATAGAAAACCCCAAAATAAGCCCACGCATCTATGGTCAATTAATCTATGACAAAGGAGGCAAGACTACACAGTGCTGGAAAGACAGTCTCTTCAACAAATGATGCTGGTAAAACTGGACAACCACATGTAAAAGAATGAAATTAGATCACTCCTTAACTCCATACACAAAATAAGCTCAAAACGGATTAAAGACCTAAATGTTAGACAGGACACTACAAAACTCTTAGAGGAAAACACGGGCAGAACACCCTCTGAAAAAAAAATCACAGCAAAATCTTTTTTAGTCCATCTCCCAGAACAGCAGAAATAAAAGCAAAAATAAACAAATGAGAGTCTCTGTCATTAACCATTAAGCTATGCTGCATGTGGAAACATAAAAATGTTTGTTGTAAGCAATTATATAGTATTCATAGAGAATATTAAAGGAAAACATATCAAATTGTAGGGGTTATCTCTAAGCTATGGAATTATGAATGATTTTGATTATTTTATTTTTTCTTTATTTTATATTAGTTGTACCACAGATACATATTTCTTATGAGGAGTAATAATTACTTATAGTAGTAATTGCCTCTAGAGACAGAGTGATAGAAATGAGAGTGAGATAAGGTTTAAGAGGAACTCTCCTTAGTTCTTCAAAACCAGAACTAAATACCTTAGAATGCCAAAGAATGTTTTTTCTGACCTATGGAAAGGAAAATCTTAGAGGACAAAAGCAAAGAACAGGGTTTTTGGCGCCACCTCACCTCTATTTAATTTTTTTTAATAAAGTAAAAATAATCTATCCACATTCTAACCATTAACATAGTGAATGATGTTACCTGTTCTATTAAATTCTTTCAAAAAATTTTTGCATGGTACCCATGTTTTACTGATAGGTGTCACAAGTGTTTTCTCTGCCTATAAGGCAATGGCACCCCACTCCAGCACTCTTGCCTGGAAAATCACATGGACGGAGGAGCCTGGTGGGCTGCAGTCCACGGGGTCGCTAAGAGTTGGACAGGACTGAGCGACTTCACTTTCACTTTTCACTTTCATGCGTTGGAGAAGGAAATGGCAACCCACCCCAGTGTTCTTGCCTGGAGAATCCCAGGGGTGGGGGAGCCTCATGGGCTGCCATCTATGGGATCGCACAGAGTTGGACACGACTGAAGCGACGTAGCAGCAGCAGCAGCACACGATTGAAGCGACGTAGCAGCAGCAGCAGCAGCAGCAGCAGCAGCAGCAGCAGCAGCAGCAGCAGCAGCAGCAGCAGCAGCAGCAGCAGCAGCAGCAGCATAGGATAATTTGGGGCTTCCCTGGTGGCTCAGATGGTAAAGCGTCTGCCTGCAATGCGAGAGACCCGGGTTCGATTCCTGAGTCAGGAAGATCCTCTGGAGAAGAAAATGGCAATCCACTCCAGCACTCTTACCTAGAAAATCCCATGGACGGAGGAATCTGATAGGCTACAGTCCATGGGGTCGCCAAAGAGACTGAGCGACTTCACTTTCACTTTCACTATAGGGTAATTTGGCTCCACAAGAGTTACTTCTTTATTCAAGTTCTAGCAGAACAGGGTAGCTTTATATGCACCAGTGTGTCCTCACTGGGCTTCCCAATTGTTAAAGCACATGGTCCATAATAATTCAGCAAGATGAAGTAACTGGATTCAAATATCTCTTTGAGTGTAAAATTTTATATCAGAGTTCCTCAGAACCTTTCAAATGAGTTATTAAGGGGAAATGCTGTCTATAGAAATTGCCTACATACTCAGTGATCTACCCTAGAATTAAATGTCTTATATTGATTCAAGAAGTATTTTTACTCATTTACCTTACAGTATGAAGTGACTGGCTGTATCAAGGGATGTTATTAAAAGCAACTCATCACTGTTAATATTGTCAGGATGTTTGAGGAGGGTGTTGATTATTATAATCCACATATAATCTAGTCCTAGAGAAGAAGTTTTACTCTGACCTTATTATCAAGTATTTCTAAATATTATTTTACTTTTAACCTTATGAACACTTTGAATTCTCTACTTGTTTGTGCATTCTTTTCTTATTTGGTCGTTTAAAAATCTTAAAGTAAGATTTTTGGCCCTAGAAAGTTAGAGGAATATCCACATGACATTATTATATACAACAATTTCTTAAACAGGACTCAAAAAGACAGTGACTTAAAAGATTTGCAAATTGGACATCATTAAAATTAAGTTTCTGTTCATCAAAAGATACCATTGGGAGAACAGAAAGACAACCATAAACTGGGAGAAATTATTTCTGATAGATACTTCTAGTGAGCAAACCATTTTGACCATGGCCAAGAGACTCAATAAGATAATTCACAAAATAAAAATATCAAACTGACCACTAGGCAAGAAAATATGCTCAGCATCATTAGTTATCAGAAAAGTGCAAATTTAAAACCTAATAAGGTACCATGACTCATCCAGTAAAATAGAAGATGCAGCTTGTGAGCAAATACATGACCATAAAAATAAAAGTCCAGGTTTTCCTAAACCGAACATTAGACTACTGGGAATCAGAAGACTCCAACTTTCCTGCTAATTCCACTTACTAAGGGTACAACTGTTGGAGAAATTGTTGTTGTTTAGTCTCTGAGTCATGTCCAACTTTTTTGTGACCCCGTGAACTGTAGCTGCCAGGCTCCTCTGTCCATGGGATTTCCCAGGCAACAATACTAGAGTGGGTTGCCATTTCCTTCTCCAGGGGACCCTCCCAATCCAGGGATCAAACTCGTGCCTCCTGCATTTGCAGGAGGATTCTTTACCACTGAGTCACCAGGAAAGTCCATTGGAGAAATTACCTTAGATAATATTTACTTCACATAGTTGTTGAAAGAATTAAATAAAACGCACAAAAAATTTTTCTACATTTAGAAGCAGTCAAGGCTAATCTAGGAACTTGAGCCTGATAATGAACAACAACAAACCACCACCAACAAAAACAGAGTATTATGAGGAAACAATTTGTTTAGAATTTTTGTCTTTCCTGAGATTGTTTAGAATTGCTTTAAAAATATTTGTCATCCTTTTATAAATTCTGTCCAAGTGAATACTAACATGAGTTTAAATGAGTGAGAAATTGCTGGTTCTCCCCGAGTTAGTTTGTGATAAGCTGTCAGAAGAGACGATCAATTTGCCAGCATAAAGACCCATTCATGCAAAATAGGTTTGTTGAATATGCAATATACCAAAAGTTGGGTTGAATTTGTAAACAGAGAAATAAAAGATAAAACTTGATCAGTCTTTAAGAAGTATATAACCTATACAGTCCCATTTTATCCAGTGTCCAGTCTTCCAGCTGCCCTCAAGTTAATGAAACATGTAAACAACTCTTAAGGAGAATAACCCAATAAAATCTATTTTAGCCTTTGTTTAGAGTGAGAAATGAATGACAGAGTGAGATGAATGTAGGAGCTCTTTTTATCTCTCATTGTGCAGCTGAGCAGTTTGTGTAAAAATAATAGATGCTACCAGACCTTCCCAAAGGAGTTTCTGAATATAACTACTTTGACTTTTATATTTAGAGATGTCAACTCTGCCAGATGATTTGCTAAAGTTTCTTTAAAACTTAACACATTCCTCAACACCTTCCAAATAGCCTCTGCTCCTAATATTTCCCACTGGGATCATTCTCATTGAGATAACTTTGGATCCTTTTTTGCTAGATCTAATGTACATGGTTTTAGTCTTATTTCATTTGAGCTCTCAGTACATAACCCTTCCTCCTTGAAAAACTTGAGAAGCTTGTGTGGTCCTATACTCTCTCGGTTTTCTTTCTGTCTCAAGTTCCCTCTTCTTAGTGTTCTTTGTGAACTCTGTTTCTGCTCATCTTTTAAAATCTGATGGCCCTTTGGTTTTGCCCTGTGTCTCCTTTATTCTCTCTCCCAAAGCAATCTCATCCATTTTTCTACCTTCTAATATCATTTGACAATGACTATCAAACCTCTAGCTTCTGCCAAGATTTTATTCCTGAGCTCTAGACTTGTGTAACTCCCTACTGGACATCTCCACTTAGGTTTCCTGTAGAGACTTCAAAACCAACAATTCTTTAGTAGACTGTCTTCTCTCTCCTCCCCTGATGCTACTTCTGTTGCTGTCCATATTTCCCAGTACCTGCACTACCACCCACCGACCTCTTTCTCTCCATAGTCTTCACTTTCACACCATCTGTAAGTCCAGTTAAACCTGTCTGCTAAACAGTGCTACCATCCATTCACTGTCCATCTCATTTCTTTCAGCTGGATAAATGCTTGCCTACAGTCCACTCTGCCCATAATCGCCAAATCTGATTATGCCCTCTCCTTGCTGAGTACCCCCCATTTTTGCCCAAAGATGTGCATACCCTAATGGTTGTTGTGCCTATTTTGCTGTTATGGCTCTGGAAGAGTTAGATTATTTTTCAGAAAACTTATTTTTTAGTTTAACAATCTTTATTTTTTACCTCTCAACACACTAAATAAATATAGCATATGGAGTAATGTTACAATCTTAAGCAAAGGCACATTTAGCAATTTATGTGACACTGAAGGACAAATTTGATGTGAATACAGTTTTGGGGTGAATTTGAAACATTGTTTTGCTTGCATAAGCTGAATTAGAGTGATGAGAAGGTATGGTTCTTTCAACTGCTGTGAGCATGCACTATTTTCACATTAGCCTTTTCTTTAGCTTATAGTTATTTTCATTATTTGAATGTGTGTGTAAAAACCTCATTTGTAGTGTGATTTGAATACAAGATAACAATACACCCGTTTCTAAGACTTTCTCATTGACGTTCTCCTTCACTATTCACAAACAAATTCTTTCTTTAGCAAGTACAATGAATTTTCAGGTATTTACACATTATACATACAGATTGTATTTATCATCACACTGTGATATTATGACTTATAAGAAATACATATTTGTATTACATGATGATTTTGGTGTTTGAAGATAATTCACATTAACAGTACAGAAATAGAGATGAAATTGATAACTATATATATACCCATTCATGTGTGTGTTGAGGAAGGACATGGAAATAAAATGTAAATAAACCAATAAAGGATCATGACTAAGTGTGATGGCAGTGGCTTTGTCACTAAGTCATGTCCAACCCTTGCAACCTCATGGCCTGTAGCCCGCCAGGCTCCTCTGTCCATGGGATTCTCCAAGCAAGAATACTGGAGTGGGTTGCCATTTCCTTCTCCAGGGAATCTTCCCAACCCAGGGAGAGAACCCGGATCTCCTGCACTGTAGGCAGATTCTTTACCCACTGAGCTACAAGGGAAGTGTATATATATGTGTGTGTCTTTATAAAGGTATCTTTTGTTATGTTAATGAGGTGATTTCTTAAAAGTCCTTATATACCCTGAGACTGGGGGACTAACTACCAGGAGAATCAACCACTTATTAGAGGCTTGGCACTTTCAGCCCCCCCTTAACTCTCCCCTGGCCCTTTCATCCCCACCTCTAGGGAGGGGAGAGAGACTGGACAGGACTGAGTTAATTGCCAGTGGCCACTGATTTAACTGGGCTTCACAGGTGCCTCAGATAGTAAAGAATCTGCCTGCAATGCA
>SJYC01001248.1:0-30681 GCA_006408675.1 Madoqua kirkii
GGCACTTTCAGCCCCACCTTAACTCTCCCCTGGCCCTTTCATCCCCACCTCTAGGGAGGGGAGAGAGACTGGACAGGACTGAGTTAATTGCCAGTGGCCACTGATTTAACTGGGCTTCACAGGTGCCTCAGATAGTAAAGAATCTGCCTGCAATGCAGGTGATGAGGGTTTAATCTTGGAGTCAGGAAGATCCCCTGGAGAAAGGAGTGGCTACCCACTTCAGTATTCTTGCCTCCAGAATTCCATGGTCAGAGGAACATGATAGGCTAGTCTGTAGAGTCACAAACAGTCAGACACAACTGAAATGATTTAGTACTCACGTAATGACTTAATCAATCCTGCCTATGTAATGAAGCCTTCATAAAAATCCAGAAGGATGGTGTTCAGAGTTTTGGGGTTGGTGACTAATAGATATTTAGGGAGAATGGTGCACGCTGACAGAGCATTTACCTTGCCTCCTCCCATATACTTTGCCTTATGCATCTGTTCCATCTAGCTCTTTCCAAATTATATCCTGTTATAATAAACTGGGCTTCCCTGGTGGCTCTGCTGGTAAAGAACCTGCCTCCCCATGTAGAAGACTCAAGAGATGAGGGTTTGATCCCTGTGTTGGAAAGTTCCCATGGAGAAAGACGTGGCAACCTACCTCAGTATTCTTGCCTGGGAAATTCTCGCCTGGCACGCTACAGTCCATGTGGTTGCAAAGAGTAAGACACAGCTGAATATGAACACACACACACACACACGCACACACGCACACACGCACACACACACACACACACACACACACACTAAACTGGTGATGAAGTTAAGTAAAATGTTTCTCTAAATTCTATGAGCGGCTCTAGCAAATTATTGGACTTAAAGAGGGGTTCCTGGTTCCTCTAGTCAGGAGTGCAGGTCACAACCTGGATCTGTGACTGTTGTCTGAAGCCCAAGGAGGGGGTCATTGGAACCTTCAACTTATAGCCAGTTAGTAAGGAGCACAGGTGACAACCTGGGTGTTTGATTAGCTTATGAAGTGAGGCTAGGGGCAGTCTTGTAGGTCTGAACTCTTAACTTGTGGGATCTGACATGATCTCTGGGTAGACAGTGTCAGAATTGAGTTGTAGGACCCCCAGCTCTTGTTGGAGTGCATATGTTGGTATGGAGAAACATGCCTGCCTCACACTGAGATTCAGAATTTCCTTTTAAATATTTATAGAAATGTTTTAGCATTCATGTGATATCTATTTATCTGTATGTGATTGTTTATATGTCTTTATTTGGGATGGAACATGTAAAAACATGTCACATTAAAATAATAGAATTATTTTCAGTTAATGACTTTTCACATAGCCGAAGAGTTTTCAAAAACAAATGAAAGTCGTCGAGAGAGACTCAGTTGTACTCTCCTTTCTCTCAGGATAAACTCTGAACTCTTTAACGTAGTTTGAAAGGATAGGTGACCTAACCCCTGCCTTATCTGGTATCATTTCACATGCTACCTTCCAGCCATGTGGAATGACAGAAACCTTGCACCAATGCAGGAACTGGACTTCTCTAAAAAGGACCTGAGCTGGCAGAATAAGACTGCCATGATTAAGTTTAAGTTCTCATATAATAGAGGATTCAGGGAAAACCATAAAATGGTAATAAATGTATATATCACAGCAAAGAGGAATTTTAGAAGGTATCTTTTTTTAGAACTGACTGAATCAACAAATGCCTATTCTCCTAAATGTTCTTTTTGAATGCTTCCTGAAAAATCATGGTGCTATGGTGATATGATAAGGCAAAATACTTACTGTTTTGTTATACTGGCTACCTCCGTTAAAAGTTTGCAATCCCTATTACTTTCAAATTTAGGTAGGCTACTCATAAAGATCAATTTGTAGACCTGTGCCATTCATCCTGTGTTTTACTGATTACAGAACTCTCCTTAGATCTTATGTAGTTTTTTGTTGTTGTTTCAGTTTGGTTTTTAACCAGTATTGGGAAGCTTCAGTTTTTAAGGCAGTATCTAAAGATTTTCTTGAAGGACCTTCTTAGGGGAAATGTTATTAATTAGCTGGGCTTTAATAAAAGCATCTCTGTGGCTGCTTTATCAAGAAGGATATTAAGGGCACTTCCTTGGCAGTCCAGTGATTAAAATTTCACCTTCCAGCAAAAGCAAAAGAGACACAGATGTAAAAAACAGACTTTGGGACTCTGTGGGAGAGGGAGAGGGTGGGATGATTTGGGAGAATGGCATTGAAACATGTATACTGTCATGTAAGAAATGAATCGCTAGTCTAGGTTCGATACAGGATGCTTGGGGCTGGTGCACTGGGATGACCCAGAGAGATGATATGGGGAGGGTGGTGGGAGGGGGCTTCAAAGTTGGGAACTCATGTACACCTGTGGTGGGTTCATGCCAATATATGGCAAAACCAATACAGTATTGTAAAGTAACAAAATTAAAAATAAATAAATAAATTTCAGATTAAAAAAAAAACAACAACTTTACCTTCCAATGCATGGGGAATGACTTTGATCCCTTGTTAGGGAGTTAAGATCCCACATGCCTCTGTGCCTAAAAAAGAAAAATCCAAAATGAAACATAAAACAGAATCAATACCATAATAAATTCAATAAAGACTTTTAAAATGGTCTATGATTTAAAAAAAATAAAGCCTTTAACAAAAAAGAACGGCTATTAGGGCACAGGAATGCAAGCAGAGAGATTAGTGTGGAGGCTAGTAGAATAATCCAAGTAAGAGATAGGAGCAGCCTAACTAGGCCAATGGCAAGGAGATGGGAAGAAATAGAACAAATAAGATTTTACAGTAAGAATTCCTGCTTTCTGTGACAGCATGCTTGAACCTGGAGAACATTATGCTAAGTGAAATAAGCCAGACACACAAAGACAAATGCTACATTATACCACTTACATAAAAATTCTATGCTAGTCAAACTTTAATATAGACCTTAGAGACTAGCTAAAGTCCCAAGGGTAAGAGTGTAGATAGTGAACATAGAAGGCTTTCAGATTCAGATTCAGATTAGCACATCCCATCACTTCATGGCAAATAGATGGGGAAACAATGGAAACAGTGACAAACTTTATTATCTTGGGCTCCAAAATCACTGCTGATGGAGACTGGAGCCATGAAATTAAATGATACTTGTTCCTGGGAAGAACAGTTATGACAAACCTAGACAGCATATTAAAAAGCAAAGCATCATTTTACCGACAAGGTCCATACAGTCAAAGCTATGGTTTTTCCAGTAGTCATGTATGGATGTGAGAATTGGACCATAAAGAAGGCTGGCCGCCTAAAAGTTGATGCTTTTGAACTGTGGTCCTGGAGAAGACCCTTGAGAGTCCTCTGGATGGCAAGGAGTCAAAACAGTCAATCCTAAAGGAAATCGATGCTGAATATTCATTGGAAGGACTGATTCAGAACCTGAAGCTCCAGTACTTTGGACACCTGATGCAAAGAGCCGACTCACTCTCCTGCTGCTGGGAAGGGTTGAAAGCACTAGGAGAAGGGGCAGCAGAGGATGAGGTGGTGGGATGGCATCACCAACTCGATGGACATGAGTTCAAAGAGACTCCAGGAGACGGTGATAGACAGGGAAGCCTGGTGTGCTGCAGCCCATGAGGTGGCAAAGAGCTGGCCATGACTGAGCAACTGAAAAAACAAAGAACAAAGTGGAGAGTGAATAGCAACATAGAATAGAATGGTGGTTTCCAGAGGAGAGGAGAGAGGGAAAGAGGGAGGTATTAGATAATGATATGTTTCAGTTATATAAGATGAATAAGTCCCAGAGATCTGCTGTATAATATAGCATAGTTCTTGTTGTTATTTAATCACTAAGTTATAGACTTAGCCTGCCATGGAGTATAGCCTGCCAGGCTCTTCTGTCCATTTCCCAAGCAAGAATACTGGAGTGGGTTTCCATTTCCTCCTCCAGGAGATCTTCCCAACCCAGGGATCGAATCCCTGTCCCCTGCGTTAGCAGACATTTACAGCTGAGCCACCAGGGAAGAATAGTACCTATAGTTCATAATACTGTATTGTCCACTTCAAATTTGCTAAGAGGGTAGAACTTATGTTAAATATTGTTATCATCATAATAATCAATTAAACAGAGTGAGATAAAACTTTTGGGGTGAAAGATATATTTATGGCTTGGAGTGTGGTGATGGTGTCACAGATGTATACTTCTCTCCATACATCAAAGTTTACATATTAAGTATGTACATCTTTTTGTGTATCAATCATAGATCAGTAGACTAAGGAAAAAGAATGAGCAACGGAAGTGTGTAAGACTAAAGAAGAAATAGGTTGGGGTGGAGGAAGTAAGGAATCAAGAGGTTTGTCTTGGACATGTTGTTTAATTTGTTAGATAGACATGCCTGTCTTTTTAGTATTCAGGTGATATCTGTTTATCTGTATGTGAAAATTGTTTACATATCTTTATTTTGGATGGAACATGTAGGAACACATCTCTTTAAAATACTAGAATTATTTTCAGTTAATGACATTTCACATAGCTGAAGGGTTTTCAAGAATAAATAAAAATTGTCAAGAGAGAGTCATTTGTAGTCTCCTGTCTTTCAGGATAAACTCTAAACTCCTTAACCTAGCAGTGACCCATCTTAAGCAGTCATTGGAGAGTTGTAGGAAGAAGACGGAAATTTGAAAATTATCTATATGTAGCCATGAGACTAGCTGAGGTCCCAAGGGTAAGAGGGTAGATAGAGAACCTAGAAGACTTTCATAGTCACATTCAGATTAGCACAGGAATCAAAATGAATAGAGATAGACTCTTGGTGGATTAAATGTCAAAAGAAAACAGCATAAAACAGGGCCCTACCCGGACTTCCTCCTCTTCAACTTACTCATGAAGAATGTGTATACCATTGCAAGTCTTTTTTAGAATGAAATGGACCTTACATAATAATGTAAATCATTTTTTACAGGATGTCTGACTTCCTGCTATGCTAAAGGGAAGGAAGTTAACATTATTCTCTATACTGATTATATGATTTTTATGGCAGCATTCTAAAAGTAGAGTTAAAGAGCAAGTCCAACTGAATTTATTACCAAATTCAGTATCATTTTCACCAAAATCAGAAGTGCTTGGCATATTTGGAATGCAAAGGGATAATTCTAAATAAATCCTGTTCTGCAGAAAATCCACTTAGCTGTCTTGCAATATATTTTCCAGTAAACCCAAGTTATTAGAACTACTTAAGTTTTATTTTCCTCAAAACAAAATATTCCAGAAGAATCATATTAGGAGTTCTTTAGACAGTAGGAGCTTCTGCTAGCGTATACTCTCAGACCACAGTTTATGTTTTGACAGCACAAGGACAGAACTCTTATTCAGGATTTGCATCAAAAATTTTTAGGGACTTTATTTTTTTAAACTCATACACAGGCCTTACTTTTAGAGATTCAAATTTGGGGGATGTGTGAAGAGACTAGTCTGAAAAAATTATCCCATGATTTTGCTGTGAATCCCTAGTTAGGAGCTACTGCTTGATGAGAATAACCTTTGGGTCTTTAAGAATTTGAGATCCAGACCAATTCCTAGGAAATGTTTCCTTAAGACCACTATCATTCCTAAGACCTGTCTACCTACCTACCTACAATCTACCTGTGTGCCTACAACCCACCTGTGAAAGTCACTTTTTCATTTACATTAGATGCAAGTCAGAGTCTTTCATTTTTATAACAAAATAGATAATTTTGTCAAACACTTGCCAAGCATTTTATCCAAAGCAGATATATCACCTTTAATGATTGAGAATAACTATATTTTTGGAATATATGGTGACTTCTCTATTAAGTTGATTGTTCCCCTAATTTGAGCAAAATCTGAGTTAGTCAATAAGTGTCCAGCAGGGACTATACTGTATGAGTTGTATTCTTAACTACCAGTCTAAGCCTCTCTTCTTGAATGATCAGAAAGTCAATTCCTAGACCGTATCACCTTTGTTTACTTTTATTCCCTATGGAAATGCCTTCAGAGAATGAAAACTTTAAACACTGAATCCTCAAGTTTTATGAAGGTTTATAAAATAGATAACTTCACCTAATAAAAAACTACTATTATGAACACTGTCTACATGACACATTTCCCTTCAGAGTAAAAAACCAGGGGAAAATGTATCTAATGTAAATTGACATGCTTCATTTTATTTATAAAGAAGATTATTTAAATGCTTTGATCTTAACTTAAGTGCTTCATGTGCTACTGTAGTAATCAGCCCTAACCAAGGCTTTCTGGTTCAAGCATCTTCTCATGCCACTTGGCCTTCATTCTTTAATCCTTCCTTTAATGGAGCTATGTGGGCCTGCATGCTAAGTCACTTCAGTCATGTCTGTGACCCCATGGACTGTAGCCCAGCAGGCTCCTCTGTCCATGGAATTCTCCAGGCAAGAATACTGCAGCGGGCTGCCATGCCCTCCTCCAGGGGATTTTCCCAGTTGAAGGATTGAACTTGTATCTCCTGAGTCTCCGCCTTTGGCTGGTGGGTTCTTTACCATTGTTGCCACCTGGGAAGCCCATACGCATAATGCCATACCTATCCTTTTATTATAAGTTACTTCAAATCCCTTTTTGGAAGCAGATTAATTATTAATAATAAAATCTATCCTAGAGTCTATTCTTTCATCCAGTTAATATCCATTTATATTCCATTATTGTGAGACCAACTCCAACATGTCTAGCGTGAAGCTAGTCTAAGTAAATCCCAAAACCTTCTGCTTTTTTGGTTTGTAAAACATTCCCTGCCTTGATAAGAGTCTCTCTCTATGGAAGATCACATTGTGGTCAAGGGTCATGCGTTCCTTTTAGCATCTGGAATGGAACGTTGTGATTCTCCTCTTCACTCTCTTCTGCATCATCACTGATATTTAAGCACTTTCCATCAAACAAGCACTATGCTGAAAGATTTACATCTAATCCTCACAATAAGGTTGAAGGCCATCCTAAACAAGGTTCCTGGTTTAAATGAGAAACTGAAACTTAAAAGATTGAATATCTTGCATTCAATATATGTTTTCAAATAAATGCATGAACTTAGCTAGCCGTAGGTCCAGTTATTAGATTTAGTTTGGGCTGAGACTAGGAGACACAAGTTAAGAATATGCTCTGGCTCTGGATGCAGAAATCAAATACTGCTGCTCCAAGCAGTTCTCTGGGGCTTTCTCAGTCTCACTGCAGATGGAAAGAACAACCTTGCATGTGGCTGTGTTGCATGGGGCAGACAGTTCAATTTAACATAACATGTAAAACAGGGTTCTCCTTTTCTCTTTAACTGTGTTATTTATGTTTGAAATTTAAATAAGGGTAGATCCAAAGGATCAGGTGGATTTCAATAACTGCCCCAAGGCCCAGAGAATTCAAGTAATAAGGAATCATCCCCAGTATCTACTTAGTTGACCACTGATTCTGCCATGAT
Source organism: Madoqua kirkii (assembly GCA_006408675.1). Lineage (NCBI taxonomy): Eukaryota > Metazoa > Chordata > Mammalia > Artiodactyla > Bovidae > Madoqua > Madoqua kirkii. Next base: position 7,442 of record SJYC01001248.1, read on the forward strand.
TACCAGTGCCCAAAATGGGTTGCTCACAGTACTTTTTCTGCATTTGGAGAGTTAGCTGTCATCTACTTAACACAAGGCATTTATTTCACTATATCCTTGAGAATGATAAGTGATAGTCCATTTGACTCATATTGCTTACTATTGGATCCAAAATTAATTAGTAAAAGTAAGGATTTAATGACCCAGTAAGTCTTCTTTAGCAGCATTGTATTGGAAATCAGGAAGTCTGTTTATTCTAGTAATGTGTGACTTCATAAATTATTTAAGTACTCTCAGACTCAGCTTTTTAACTGTGTAGGTAGGTTGTTTCATATTGTCTTGAAGGTGTCTCTCATCTCTGAAAATCGATGAAGTTATCAGTCTCTCTGATTTACTGTCTCAAGTGACTCTTTATGAAGATACAGGTTTGCTTTATATAGTCTTCAATCTGGCAAAAAAATAAAATTGTTCTAATCAACAGGCAAAAGCAAGAAAGAGCTTCTTATAACCCAAAGATAAATTTAGACATGAACTGTTCTCACATGCCTTATCCAGTCATTCATGAGGATTTTCTTTCATTATTACTCATTTCCCTAACTGACTTTGGATATGGGGATCTGATACATGGAGATGAGGTTAAATAATCAGTGATAAATTTTTTAAAAAATTAAATGTAATAGTTAATTCCCATTGTATCACTCCCTGAATGAGGTCATTTTCCAAGTTAACAGATCCTAACACATTGCTTTTATTTATCTAAGTTATGTAATTATACACTGTACTCTAAACCTATAAATATTTAACAACATATTTCCTTCCAGATGTTTAAGGAAAACAAATCTTTCCTTTCACTCACTCCCCAGTTCAGTGAAATCAGCTCTGCGCTGAGAAACCTGGCCATCCCTTGGTTTCAGGTCTGTTGAAACCCTTGTCTTAAAAAGATTTTAAAAATCAGAACCTCAATTACAATGATTCCAATTTAGTCCAAAAAAAAAAAAACCTGCCATAATCTCTATCTTTTCAATTTATTAGCCTTTATTTCAATATACTTTACATACAACTTGCTTATTTTAAAAATTTTATGTTTACTTTTCTAAATTCATTCCCACCTGCAATTCTTTCCCTGTTTCCAAAATGGCCATAGGCCAAACCCCACTTTCTTCTAAGTTAACTTTTCCAGACTCCTTAATGGCTATTTCCTGTCATTGTTCTCCTATAGGATTTCCTTAGTCCCCTCCTAATGCCTTTGGCAGCCACAGATTTATACTGAAATTGATAAAAGGTAGGGAACAGTCATCAACACAGTCCAGAGGAGAAGAGACTGATTCATTATGACGTAACTAAGCTGAAAACACAGTCTAAAAATTTATTAGCCTTTATTTCAATATACTTTACATACAACTTGCTTATTTTAAAAATTTTATGTTTACTTTTCTAAATTCATTCCCACCTGCAATTCTTTCCCTATTTCCAAAATGGCCATAGGCCAAACCCCACTTTCTTCTAAGTTAACTTTTCCAGACTCCTTAATGGCTATTTCCTGTCATTGTTCTCCTATAGGATTTCCTTAGTCCCCTCCTAATGCCTTTGGCAGCCACAGATTTATACTGAAATTGATAAAAGGTAGGGAACAGTCATCAACACAGTCCAGAGGAGAAGAGACTGATTCATTATGACGTAACTAAGCTGAAAACACAGTCTAATGGACTATTTTGGTAGCATGACTTGAGACTCAGAAGCTATGCTTTTTACTCCCTGGAAATGGTTGCTTTTAAATGGTATTCCCAAGGTCAGGAAGGAAACATGACATCACCAAGGAGCAGCTGTTCCTGAGGTAGTGAAAAAAAAAAAAAAAACTCAAGAAGCTCCTGTGTTTAAAGGTGCATGAGTTCTGACTATCCAGTCAGTTGAGAGATAAAATAAATACTAGGAACCGGGGCACTAACTCAGAGGAAAAGAGACTGGAGTTGTATCTTCAGAAATCAGTGTCTGAACCTTTGTAAAAATACTTCCTAATAAAACGTATTGTGTTTTGTTTTTTTTCCATTTTGTAAGGACAATAAGTGATACCATTTTCTTCTCACCTACAAGATCAACTGACAAGTCCAGTTTCTCCCTACAGAATTCAGTGCTAAAGCTCAAAACACATAGTTCACAGGATCTGTATTTGTCTCAAGCCACATGAAGATTTGTACAGAAGTGATGGGAACTATTTTTGAACTGATGCTGGGAGGGATTGGGGGCAGGAGGAGAAGGGGACGACAGAAGATGAGATGGATGGCATCACTGACTCGATGGAGGTGGGTCTGAGTGAACTCTGGGAGTTGGTGATGGACAGGGAGGCCCCGTGTGCTGTGATTCATGGGGTCACAAAGAGTCGGACACGACTGAGCAACTGAACTGAACTGAAACCTTGGGTATGAACATTTGCAGCACAGTATTATAAAATAAAATTTATTGACATTAAATAATATGCATATATCCTTTAAGGAATTTGAAGAACCTAATATTTAAGCATATTTGGAAAATTATTACTTTTCCTAACTGGTGAGAGCTTTATTTAATGACAAAGAAGACAGAATTTTGCAAATATCTCACTTGTTGTAACTTCATCTGGTTTTTTATTTTCATTTAAAAGCTATGCTAAACTGCATAACTTAGCTTTGTTGTCAAACTTACGAACATTGGAGGTTATATATGTATACACATGAATATGATAGCTGTAAAACTTTGGAGTTAAGTTTAAAAATTACATCTCTTAAGTGCATGTACTGGTTCTCTATTGTGGAAACAAATTACCACCAACTTCGTGGCTTAAAACACAACATTTATTCTCTAACAGTCCTGGGTCAGAAGTCTAGAATCTAAGTGTTGGTAGGACTGCTAACCTTCTGGAAAATTGAGGGGAGAATCCATTTTCTTGTCTTTTTCAATTGCTAAAGACCACCTTCTTCCTTTGGTTCCTGACCTTTTGCATCTGTTGTCATATCCCTACTGTTCCCTCTAATCCCCTGCCTCTCATAAGGATATTTGTGACTACATCAGACCCATGTGGATAATCTCCTCATCTCAAAATCCTAAATTTAAACCATCTGCAAAGTCCCTCTTCCTATATAAGGTAAGATTCACAGGGTAAGAGAATTAGGATATGGACATCTTTGAGGGTCATTTTCAGCCTCAGTTCAGTTCAGTTCAGTTGCTCAGTCATGTCCGACTCTTTGCGACCCCATGAATCGCAGCACGCCAGGCCTCCCTGTTCATCACCATCTCTCGTAGTTCACTCAGACTCACATCTGTCGAGTCAGTGATGCCATCCAGCCATCTCATCCTCTGTCGTCCCCTTCTCCTCCTGTCCCCAATCCCTCTCAGCATCTGAGTCTTTTCCAATGAGTCAATTCTTCGCATGAGGTGGCCAAAGTACTGAAGTTTCAGCTTTAGCATCATTCCTTCCAAAGAACACCCAGGGTTGATCTCCTTCAGAATGGACTGGTTGGATCTCCTTGCAGTCCATAGCCAGCTCATCCTCAGTAGTCCCCTTCTCCTCCTGCCCCCAATCCCTCCCAGCATCAGAGTCTTTTCCAATGAGTCAACTCTTCGCATCAGGTGGCCAAAGTATTGGAGTTTCAGCTTTAGCATCATTCTTTCCAAAGAAATCTCAGGGTTGATCTCCTTCAGAATGGACTGGTTGGATCTCCTTGCAGTCCAAGGGACTCTCAAGAGTCTTCTCCAACATCACAGTTCAAAAGCATCAATTCTTCGGTGCTCAGCCTTCTTCACAGTCCAACTCTCACATCCATACATGACCACTGGAAAAACCATAGCCTTGACTAGACAGACCTTTGTTGGCAAAGTAATGTCTCTGCTTTTGAATATACTGTCTAGGTTGGTCGTAACTTTTCTTCCAAGGAGTAAGCGTCTTTTAATTTCATGGCTGCAGTCACCATCTGCAGTGATTTTGGAGCCCCCCAAAATAAAGTCTGACACTGTTTCCACTGTTTCCCCACCTATTTCCCATGGAGTGATGGGACCAGATGCCATGATCTTCGTTTTCTGAATGTTGAGCTTTAAGCCAGCTTTTTCACTCTCCTCTTTCACTTTCATCAAGAGGCTTTTTAGTTCTTCTTCACTTTCTGCCATAAGGGTGGTGTCATGTGCATATCTGAGTTTATTGATATTTCTCCTGGCAATCTTGATTCCAGCTTGTGTTTCTTCCAGTCCCACGTTTCTCATGATGTACTCTGCATAGAAGTTAAATAAGCAGTGGGCTAGAGCTACATAAAAGCTCCTTCCCAGAGCAAGGAGCCTCTGAGAAGTCTGGGCCTGGGAACGCCTGCCAGAAAGAGTCCGAGAGGTGGACCCTCAAAGTAGGGGATCTGAAGGAGAGTCGAAGAGACCTAAGCCAGTGACTGGGCAGGAAAAGGTCTCTGTAGTGGAGGGAAACTTGGAAGTCCCTACAAACCTCCCTCTGAGAGGGAGAGCTGCAGACGTTGCCCAGCTATGACCAGGAGTGGGGGAAGGGGGGCTGCAGTGGCTCTGAAGACCATCAGGGATGCAGTCAGGCCAGTTCCTGCTCGTCCCCGGGGTACCCGAACCCCTGTCTCCAGCACAGTGTTCGCCCTGGCCTCTGGTTCTGTTTTCCCAGGATCCCAGACTGGGAGAGAGGAGTCTGGCTGGACGCTGTGAGGAGGCATTTCGTGCCACAGGGACTGAACGGTGGATCCTGTGAAACAGCGGAGAGAAAAGGATCAGTCAGACCTGTAGGGAGAAGCAGGAACATACAGTCTGGGCTTCCTTTTAGGCGGGGGTCAGACTCTTCCAGAAGCCCCACAGCATCTCTGTCCTGAAGTTACTGAAGGCACCCCAGTGTCCCTTTAACCACCGCCCCCCTCCGCGTTTTCTTTTTCTTAATCCAGGCAGTAGGTATGAAACTCAGGTCACAGATGTAGGTGTCCGAGAATTACATCATTTCTAAATTTTCTTAGAACACCTTCATTTTTGACCCTACCTCCCACATGCTCAGCCACTGCTGGAGTACCCCTTCCCTACCTTCTAACAGGATTTCACATTAAGTAAAGCCCCAGTAGCTTTCCTTCCATTCATCATGTCCAGCCATTCACGCCAAGTCACCCTGGCTCTAGCCCTTATTGTCCCTTCACGTCCCTTGGGTGGCAAGTCCACACCCTGCTAGGGGCGCAGGATCTCGGGGGAGACGTGGGGTCCAGCCTCGCTGGTAATTCCAGAGTCCTCTCAAGGTGCAGCTGGGGGGCAGGCACAGTTCCCTTCTGCTCTCAGATCTGCAAGCCCTCCTGCTCCTCCCATGCCCAGGGAGGGCTCTTTTTGTCCTGGGAAAATCCCTGGTTGATGCCTACAAGCCAAGCACCCCAGCACACACCTGTAGGCAGCCGCACCTGTGAGTGTGCCACCTGTTGCTTTGAGAGGGTGGTATGCACCGTGGGGAGCTTCGTGTCGGGGGAGAGAGGGTGAGGGAGGACTTGTTAGGGGATTGGAGCCTGTGCTGGAGGGTGTGGGGAGGGCCCAAGGAAGTGCGGCCTGTTCTAGACTGGGTGCTGTCAGGAAGCGGGGGCACTCAGAGGATCAGGCAGTACTTTTCACCCAGGAGGTAGGAGAAACAGAGTTGTAGTTTCGAGTCAGGCAGGAGGGGGTGTTGCTGACTTGGGGGTGGTTGTCTCCACCCTTGCTTGGGTGTGACGAAGGAGCGTTTACGTTTTGTTCGTTCCCTCGCCATCATGAGATGTCCTTATCTGACACCGATGTTCTGGGAAGTTGTGTCTGTTTAGGATGCAGTGGCACAGCCTGGCCAGGAGCAAGAGGCCAGCTGCCAGCTGTCGGCCAGCAGCAGTGCTTCTCCCTGTTTCCCTCTCTTCTTCAAATCCCATCTTCCTCAGCAGGCTTGAGTTTGAGAGGGAAAAGCCCTGCCTCATATCTCCCAGGAGGTAAGGAAGTGTGGAGCCTGCTACCTGCGTGGGTCAGGAGAGGGATGTCCATAGTTAGGAAACAGGACTTCATTTGTGGACATGTGTTTCCAGCCTCACAGGCTTGAGAGGGCCTCTGCGGAGTCTAACCAGGGTCTCCTACAGAAGCTCAGAGGAGAGACTGTGTGTGCTCTTCTGCTGCTGCTGGTGCTGCTAAGTCGGTTCAGTTGTGTCCGACTCTGTGCGACCCCAGAGATGGCAGCCCACCAGGCTCCGCCAGGCAAGAACACTAGAGTGGGTTGCCATTTCCTTCTCCAAAGCATGAAAGTGAAAAGTGAAAGAGAAATCGCTCAGTCGTGCCCGACTCTTAGCAACCCCATGGACTGCAGCCTACCAGGCTCCTTCGTCCACGGGATTTTCCAGGCAAGAGTACTGGAGTGGGTTGCCATTGCCTTCTCCAATGTGTGCTCTAAGATTCCAAAAATCGTTATTTAGTTGTAGAGAGTCATTTTATGTTAAGAAAAGTACAATTTGCATTGATGATATGAGTCATCAGCCTAGATATGCCGGAAAACATTGCAGCAAAAAGAAAAAAAAAAGGAAGATGAAAGCAAAATAGAAAGAAACAGAAATAAACCCAAGAGGGGATGGACAGTTTTAAATGCCACCTCATTGTTTGGTAGGTCAAATAGGCAAAACACACATATGGACACAGAGCAATAGTTCTTGACTTTCTGGAGACTTGAATGAGCCCAGTGAAGCCTTGCTCCAGAAAAGTGCAAATCTGATGGTAGATTAGTATTTTACATACATCTGAGGCGCTCATTGCCCTCAGCAGGAGCTCCGTGAATTCCTGATACTGAAGACTCTAATTATAATTCAGCCCAAACTTAAGAATCAGACTTAAATTTGAATTCCAGCTCCACATCTCTGATGGCAACCTTTTATACATTCTAAAGGAAATCAGTCCTGAATATTCATTGGAAGGATTGAAGCTGAAGCTCCAATACTTTGGCCACCTGACACAAAGAACTGACTCATTGGAAAAGACCCTGATGCTGGGAAAGATTGAAGGCATGAGACGAAGGGGATGATAGAGGATGAGATGGTTGGATGGCATCAGCGACTCGATGGACATGAGTTTGAGTAAGCTCTGGGGGTTGGTGATAGACAGGGAGGCCTGGCATGCTGCAGTCCATGGGGTCGCAAAGAGTCAGACATGACTCTTTGATTGAACTTAACGTTATACAATGTATCAAACCTCTCTAAGCCTTAGTTACCTTATCACTAAAATGAGGATCACAAGAGACATTTCTTAGGCAAATATTATATGATGTCACATATAGAATCTAAAAACTAGTACAATGAATTTATTTATGAAACGGAAATAGACATGGAAAGAATAACTATGGTTACCAAAGGGGAAGGGGAGTTTGGGATTAGCAGATACACATTACTACATATAAAATAGATAAGCAGCAAGGAACTATATTCAATATCTTGCAATAAACTATAATGGAAAAGAATTTTTAAAAAGAGTAGAGGTAAATACATATATCTGTAACTGATCACTTTGCTTATGCCTAAAAACTGACAGAATATTATGAATCAATTGCACTTCAATAAAAAAATTAGAAAGCAAAAATAAATTATATTGAGAAACAACCCCACCACCACCACTCCCTCACCAAAGCAAACAAAACAACAGCAACAGCAAGAGACGTCTCTGCAGGACCCTGAGGGGGTCACACGAGAGCCTTGCACACAGCGGGCTCTGCGCAAGGCGGCTCTCAGTACTGTTGCTGCTACAACGATAGTGCGGCTCACGGGTCTTGTCTTTTGCAGAGAGATAAAGTACCTTCTTTCTGGTCCCCCTGTACCAAGCACAAAAGTAGATCCTATCTGAAGCCCCTAAGAACAGTTACTTTAAACACAAAAGGCAGAAAGTGGATGATCCGTACCCTTACTCACAAACCATTATGACTGAGATGTGAATAACACAAGTTTAAGGAAAAAAAACCCACATACTTAGACATGGGAAAAAAAAACAAAACCACTCTCCTGCAAGATCTTGGACCCCAGGGGAAATCAATAAATGTGCTCTCATTGTGATGAAGCACTCGCGGCGATCTTGCCTCCTGTTCCAGGGATCAGGGGGGTCTCACTGCCCCCCAGGCCATTTTCTTTTCTCAGCAGAGTTAGGGTCAGACAGGGGAGATTTCTGTAGGCAGGACAGTGCAGGAGGACCCGGGACGAACGTCAGGGTGGAAGACCCGCCTGGGAGTGGAGCCAGGAGCATGATGGCTTTGCCTGGGGCACCGGGGCCCTTATTGTGAACTTAATCAGCAAAAGGGAAATGGGTTCCAGAAGACAGAGGCTTTCCAAATGGAGGCATTAAGTGACACTGGGGACAGTCAGGAAGTGCAAAATGGAAATGGAGATCAATATTGATTCCTTTGAATGTGAACAGGCTAGGAAGCCAGAGAGTAGACTTGGGACTAGAACATCAAGATTCTGAATTGAAAGCAAGTAGAGAGTATATGGAAAGCAAGGGAAAAGAATTACTATGTATGGAGTCAGAAAGGCAAAAGGAAAAATTCAATTAGAGATGATTAATAATTGAGTTGTATTTAAAAACCAACTAGACCAGGAAGGAGCTGGCGTAAAGGAAGAGCTGAAAGATGGATGGCTGAGAGTTGCAAGATCATAAGTAATGAGAAAGGCCGGGCTGCTGGGCACTCCTCGGTTTTTGCTCTGACAGAAGACATACAGTGGGAGAGCACATCTGTTAACGTCCTTCACGAGTTAGTCTGAACTTGAAGCGGAAGCGAGGTCACGAAGGAGTGATGACCGACAGTTGAGAAGCATTTGTAAATCATCTCATTTGAGATGCAGTATCCAGGAAGGGTCCTGGAGAGTCAGAGAGCTTGCCGCAGGAAAAGGTAAGATATGATCACAGACAAAGATGGATGGACTTCTGCAAGAATGCTGAGACGGTTAGAAGGAAGACCTTTTTATCCTTCAGAAAGGAACTGGGAGATTACATTAGAAATAAATCACTGCAGGGCGAGAGAAGCGCTGAACCTATGACATATGCCAGAGAACTGTGGAAACCCCTGTTTGCTGTGAAGGTTATAAGAGGTGCTGAATTAAATACGGAGCATGCAGTAGCTATTGCAGTACTTGTTTATCAGCCGACATTCCCCACGTGCTCTTCGTGTGCCTGGCCCTGTGCTCACATGACAGGTAACGCTTGCTGACCCCTGTGGAGCTCTGACGTTAGTTCGGTGCACCATCACGATGATGATATGAGTTGCTCAGACGTGTCCAGCTCTTTGCGACTCCATGGACTGTAGCCCACCAGGCTCCTCTCTCTGTCTATGGGATTCTCCAAGCAAGAATACTGGAGTGGGTAGCCATTTCCTTCTCCGGAGATCTTCCTGACTCACGGATGGAACCCAGGTCTCCTGCATTGCAGGTGGATTCTTTGGCATCTGAGCCCCAGGGCAGTCCTTTGTGCCTATATCAGCTTATTTAATACAGCAACACTGAGAGGGAAGTGCTATTGTTATTCCCATTGTCCAGATGAGGAAACTAAGGTACAAAGGAATTAAACCTTTGTACAAGGCACAGCCGGAACTAGGGTGAGCTGAGTGAGGCATTTGCCAAAGATGCAAAGTTTAAAGGTGGGGAGGAAGACCCTCAGTAATCAAGATAAGTACTATGTAAATACAATATTTAAAGGGACCAAAATTAATGTGAAGAAATCTATGATGAACAAAATACTAGAATTTTAAATAAAAACAGAATCAGCAAGCTCACACGGTTTGTAAGTGGCAGGGGCAGGATCTGAACCCAGGTAGCTGTCTGCAGATCCACGCATTACCCACTACCCTATACTGGCCAGCGGCCCACATCTGCCTTTTCTGCCTCTCTCTGCCCAATCCCATTCCAGGCCCTTGCATGCAGTAGGTCCACAGTCAATTTTTCTTGAAAGAACATTGAATGAAGGCGTGGACCTTGCTCTCAGGAGTTTTCACATCACCTGCTGTGGGCCTGTCCTGTGACCGTGCTGAGGACTTGCTGTGTGTCACAGACTGTACATGACATATACTTATCAGGACAGAGTCAAGCTGAGCCACAAACACGGGGAGCCCAGGAGTGGCAAGGATGCCTTTAGTCTTGTCATGTTGTGGCAGACTTCTGTTTTTAAAAAAGTGCTGGAATCAAGATTGCTGGGAGAAATATCAATGACCTCAGATATGCAGATGACACCACCCTTATGGCAGAAAGTGAAGAAGAACTAAAGAGCCTCTTGATGAAAGTGCAAGAGGAGAGTGAAAAAGTTGGCTTAAAGCTCAACATTCAGAAAATGAAGATCATGGCATCCGGTCCCATCACTTCATGCCAAATAGATGGGGAAACGGTGGAAAGGGTGAGAGACTTTATTTTGAGGGGCTCCTGAATCACTGCACATAGTGACTGCAGCCATGAAGTTAAGATGCTTACTCCTTGGAAGAAAAGCTATGACCAATCTAGACAGCATATTAAAAAGCAGAGATATTACCAGCAAAGGTCCCTCTAGTCAAAGCTATGGTTTTTCCAGTAGTCATGTATGGATGTAAGAGTTGGACCATAAAGAAAGCTGAGCACTGAATAATTGATGCTTTTGAACTGTGGTGTTGGAGAAGACTTGAGATTCCCTTGGACTGCAAGGAGATCCAACCAGTCCATTCTAAAGGAAATCAGTCCTGAATATTCACTGAAAGGACTGATGCTGAAGTTGAAACCCCAATACTTTGGCCACCTGATACAGAGAAGTGATTCACTGGAAAAGACTCTGATGCTGGGAAAGATTGAAGGCAGGAGGAGAAGGGGAAGACAGAGGATGAGAAGATTGGATGGCATCACCAACTCGATGGACATGAGTTTGCGTAAGCTCTGGGAGTTGGTGATGGACAGGAAAAACTGGCATGCTGCAGTCCATAGGATCGCAAAGAGTGGGACGTGACTAAGCGACTGAACTGAACTGAACTGATTTATTTTTAATTGAAGGACAATTGCTTTACAATATTGTGTTGGTTTCTGCCATACATCAACATGAATCAGCCATAGGTATACATGTGTCCCCTCCCTCTCGAACCTTCCTCCCACCTCGCACCCATCCCGCCTCTCTGGAGGGGTGTCCAGAGCCCTGGCTTGAGCCCTGAGTCGCACAGCGAGTCCCCACTGGCCATCTATTGTACACACAGCAGCTGCATGTCTCCGCGCTGCTCTCCACTCGTCCCACCCTCTCCTCCCCCGGCCCCTCTCCCGTGACCACAGGTCTGTTGTCTGTGTCTCTATTGCCACCCTGCAAACAAGTTCATCAGTACCATCTTTCTGGATTCCAAATATATGCATTAATATAGGATATTTGTTTTTCTCTTTCTGACTTACTTCATTCTGTAGAATAGGCTCTACATTCACCCACCTCATTAGACTGACTCACATGTGATCCTTTCTATGGCTGAGTTTTACTCCATCGTGTATATGTACCGCAGCTTCTTGATCCGTTCATCTGTCAGTGGACATCTAGGTGGCTTCCATGTTCTAGTTTTTGTAAACAGTGCTGCAATCAACATTGGGGTACATGTGTCTTTTTCAATTTGGTTTTAGGGCGTATGCTCAGTAGTGGGATTGTTGGGTCGTATGGTAGTTTTATTCCTAATTTTTTAAGGAATCTCCTTTCTGGGCTTCTCTGGTGGCTCAGATGATAAGAATTCACCTGCAACGTGAGAGACCTGGGTTCGATCCCAGGGTTGGGAAGATACCCGGGAGGAGGGCATGGCAACCCACTCCAGTGTTCTTGCCTGGAGAATCCCATGAACAGAGGAGCTGCAGTCCATGGTGGGCTGCAGTACACGGAGCCGCAAAGAGTCAGACGCGCCGCAGTGACTAAATGCGCGCGTCCTGCTCTGCAGAGCGGCTGTCAGTCGACACTCCCACCCTCAGTGCCAGAGAGTTCCCATTTCTCCATACCCTCTCTACATTCAATGTTTGTGGATTTTTTGATGGTGGCCATTCTGCCTGGTGTGAGGGGATATCTCACTGTAGCTTCGATTTGCATTTCTCTCATAATGAGTGTTATTGAGAATCTTTTCATGTGTTTATTAGCCATTTGTATGTCTTCTTTGGAGAATTGTCTGTTTAGGTCTTCTACCCACTTTGTGATTGAGCCGTTTGTTTTTCTGGTATTGAGCTTCAGGAATTGCTTATATATTTTGAAAATTAATCCTTTGTCAGTTGTTTTGTTTGCTATTATTTTTTATCCTAGAGGCTGTTCCTTCACCTTGTTTATAGTTCCCTTTGTTGTGCAAAAGGTTTTAAGCTTAATTGGATCCCACTTGATTAGTTGTGTGTCTATTTCCAGGACTCTAGGAGGTGGGTCACAGAGGATCTTGCTGTGGTTTATGTCATCGAGTGTTCTGCCTATGTTTTCCTCTAAGAGCTTTACGGTTTCTGTCCTTACATTTAGATCCATTTTGAGTTTATCTTTGTGTATGGTGTGAAGAAGTGTTCTAATTCCATTCTTTCACATGGTCCACTTTTCCCAGGACTGCTTACTAAAGAGACCATCTACTCCACAGTATACCCTTGGCTGTGGCAGACCTTTAGAGGGGGTGATATTTGATCTGGGCTTGCAAGAGCTGATGAACTTCTTCAAGTAGGAAAGGGGGGATGTTTCCTCACAACATGGCTGAATCCCCATGCACTATTGAGTCAAAAACATCTGTCTGCAGTGATGTTTCTAATGTAGTACTAATGTTTCTAATGTAGTAGAGAAACCTTCCCAAAGTTGCATGCGGTGACACACACATGTGGGGAGAGGTCTGGGAAGATAATCACCAAACTCTGGGGAGGGCTGCCCGTGGGTATGGTGATGGGAGGGGTCTTAGAGAGCCGTCAGCCTTACACACAAGGTTCAACTTTTAAAAAAAACAGAAGAGAGCCATTATTGATTTTGTCATTAAAGATTAATTTTTCAAATAGATTGAAAGGATCTCTAGGAACTGATAGGGAGTAATTTCCAAGATGTATTATTTTCATTCTGTATTTATTTGATTGTGCAGGCCTTAGCTGTGGCGTGTGAATCTTTAGCTGCGGCATGCGATTTTTTTTTTTTAATGTATTTATTTATGGCTGTGCTGGGTCTTCACTGCCGCACAAGCTTTCCTCTAGTTGTGGCAAGCCGGGGCTACTCTCTAATCGTGGCATGTGGTCTTCTTGTTTTTGTGGCTTCTCTTGGTGGTGAGCACAGGCTAGTCTAGAACACGCAGGCTTCAGTAGCTGTGGCACCTGGGGGCTCAGTGGCTGTGGCTCTCAGGTGCTGGGGCACAGGCTCCACAGTTGTGGCATACAGGCTTGGCTGCTCTGCAGCATGTGGGTTTTCTTGGACCAGGGATTGAACTCATGACTCCTGCATTGGCAAGTGGATTTTTTACCACTGAGCCACCAGGAAACTCCCCACATGTAGAACCTTTTAGCTGTGGCGTGCAAGATCTTTGGTTGTGGCATGTGAGATCCAGTTCCCTGACCAGGGATCAAACCCAGGCTCCCTGTGTTGGGAGCGGACAATTGACATGTTGTAGTTCAGTCACTAAGTTGAGTTCCACAGTTTGTAACCCTATGCACACCAGGGCTTCCTGTCCGTCACTACCTCCTGAAATTTGCTCAGATTCATATGCGTTGAGTTGGTGATGCCTTTAACCATCTCATCCTCTGCTGCCCCCTCCTCCTTTTGTCTCCAATCTTTCCCAGCATCAGGATCTCTTTGCATCAGGTGGCCAAAGTATTGGAGTCCTTCCAGTGAATATTCAAGTTGATTTCTTTTAGGGTTCACTGGTTTGATCTCCTTGCAGTCCAAGGGAATCTTGAGAGTCTTCTCTTGTTGTAATTGACATATAACATCATACAAGTTTCTGGTGTACAACATAATGATTTAATCCTTGTGTATACAGCAAAATGATCACCACAGTAAGTCTGGTTAACATCTGTCATCACATATAGTTACAATTCTTTTCTGTGGTGAGAATTTTTAGCATCTACTCTCTTAGCAACTTTCAAGTATAAAATATAGTGTTATTAACTATTGTCTCATGCATTATTCTGTGTTGCATCCCCGTGACTTTATCTTAGAGCTGGAGGTTTGTACCTTTTGACCCCCTTCACCCATTTTGGCTCTCTCGCCCACACCCTGCCTCTGGAAACCACCCATCTATTCTTTGCGTTTATGTTTTGTTCGTCAGTGCTGTGCTTTACTTTCACATGTAAGTGAGATCTTGCGTCATGCGTTCTTCTCTGGATTATTTCACATTGCACAGTGCCCTCCAGGCCCATTCATGTTACTCCAAATAGCAAGATTTCTTTCTTTTTATGGCTGAATTATACTCCAGTGTATACCTATATATGCATGTGTGTGAAGTCGCTTTAGTCATGTCTGATGGTTTGTGACCCTAAGGATTATGGCCTGCCAGGCTCCTCTGTCCATGGGATTCTCTAGGCAAGAATACTGGAGTGGGTGCCAAGACCTCCTCTAGGGGATCTTCCTGACCCGGGGGTCAAACTTGCATCTCTTCTGCCTCCTGCATGCTAGGCAGGTTCTTTACCACTGGTGCCACTTGGGAAGCGTGTACCTACATACATGCATGAAGTGAGTGAGGTCGCTCAGACGTGTCCGACTCTTTGTGGCCCTGTGGACTGTAGCCCACCAGGCTCCGCAGTCCATGGGATTCTCCAGGCAAGAGTACTGGAGTGGGGTGCCATTTCTTTTTCCAGGGGATCTTCCTGACCCAGGGATTGAATCTGGGTCTCCCGCATTGTAGACAGACGCTTTACCGTCTGAGCCACCAGGGAAGTCCCTGATACATATATGTATACTGCATTTTTTTTAACCATCCACAGACACTCAAGTTATTTTATGTCTTGGTTGTTGTAAATAATGAAGCAATGAAAATGGGAGTGCATTTGTCTTTTTTAGTGTTTTCATTTCTTCCCAGTAAATACCCAGAAGTAGAATTGCTGAATACATAGTAGTTCTTTTTAAAAAATTATGGATTTATTTGTTTTTGGATGCCCTGCATCTTCACTGCTGCGCACGGGCTTCCTCTAGTTGCTGAGAGCAGGGGCTACTCTCTAGCTGCAGCTGGCAGGCTTTAGAGAAAGGCGCAGTGTCTGTAGCTCATGGGCTTAGCTGCCCCACAGGCTAGGCTGCATCATAGCATATGGACTCTTCCCAGCGCAGGGATGAAAGCCTTGTCCCTGACATTGCCAGGAGGATTCTTAACCACTGGACCACCAGGGACATCCCATATAATAGTTCCACTTTTAATTTTTTGAGGAAACTTGATTTTGTTTTCCATGGGGCTAGACCAGATCATATTCCTACCAGCAATACACAAGGGTTCCCTTTCCTTCACAGCCTCATCAGCAATTGTTATTTGTCTTTTTTAGTAATAGCCATTCTGACAGGTGTGAGGTGGTATCCCATTGTGGTTTAGATTTGCATTTCCCTGATGAGTGATGCTGAGCTCATTTTCATGTACCTGCTGGCCATCTGTTGTATTCCTAGATGTCTACTCAGAACCTTTGTCCATTTTTAACTGGGCTGTTTGTTTCTTCAATGTTGAGTTGTATGAGGTGTTCATAAATGTTGGATATTAATTCCTTGTGACAGGCTGTTTTTATTACCATAGGGTATGAACATTTGCAGCACAGTATTATAAAATAAAATTTATTGACATTAAATAATATGCATATATCCTTTAAGGAATTTGAAGAACCTAATATTTAAGCATATTTGGAAAATTATTACTTTTCCTAACTGGTGAGAGCTTTATTTAATGACAAAGAAGACAGAATTTTGCAAATATCTCACTTGTTGTAACTTCATCTGGTTTTTTATTTTCATTTAAAAGCTATGCTAAACTGCATAACTTAGCTTTGTTGTCAAACTTACGAACATTGGAGGTTATATATGTATACACATGAATATGATAGCTGTAAAACTTTGGAGTTAAGTTTAAAAATTACATCTCTTAAGTGCATGTACTGGTTCTCTATTGTGGAAACAAATTACCACCAACTTCGTGGCTTAAAACACAACATTTATTCTCTAACAGTCCTGGGTCAGAAGTCTAGAATCTAAGTGTTGGTAGGACTGCTAACCTTCTGGAAAATTGAGGGGAGAATCCATTTTCTTGTCTTTTTCAATTGCTAAAGACCACCTTCTTCCTTTGGTTCCTGACCTTTTGCATCTGTTGTCATATCCCTACTGTTCCCTCTAATCCCCTGCCTCTCATAAGGATATTTGTGACTACATCAGACCCATGTGGATAATCTCCTCATCTCAAAATCCTAAATTTAAACCATCTGCAAAGTCCCTCTTCCTATATAAGGTAAGATTCACAGGGTAAGAGAATTAGGATATGGACATCTTTGAGGGTCATTTTCAGCCTCAGTTCAGTTCAGTTCAGTTGCTCAGTCATGTCCGACTCTTTGCGACCCCATGAATCGCAGCACGCCAGGCCTCCCTGTTCATCACCATCTCTCGTAGTTCACTCAGACTCACATCTGTCGAGTCAGTGATGCCATCCAGCCATCTCATCCTCTGTCATCCCCTTCTCCTCCTGTCCCCAATCCCTCTCAGCATCTGAGTCTTTTCCAATGAGTCAATTCTTCGCATGAGGTGGCCAAAGTACTGAAGTTTCAGCTTTAGCATCATTCCTTCCAAAGAACACCCAGGGTTGATCTCCTTCAGAATGGACTGGTTGGATCTCCTTGCAGTCCCAGGGACTTTCAAGAGTCTTCTCCAACATCACAGTTCAAAAGCATCAATTCTTCGGTGCTCAGCCTTCTTCACAGTCCAACTCTCACATCCATACATGACCACTGGAAAAACCATAGCCTCAGCCTAGCACACTAAGATTCATATACCCAGTAACATACTTCATAAGGGCTTCCTTGGTGGTTCAGTGGTAAAGAATCTGCTTGCAGTGCAGGAGATGCAGGAGACATGGTTTCAATCCCTGGGTCGGGAAGATCCCCTGGAAGAGGAAATGGCCATCCATTCCAGTGTTCTTGCTGGAAGAATCCCATGGACAGGGGAACCTGCAGGCTACCGTTCATAGGGCTGTAAAGAGTCAGACACAGCTGAGTGACTCTCTCTCTCTCACACACACACACTTCGTAAATCCTGTAATCTTAGTGGAAAATATAGTCAAAAGTCAGTTAAAAGATATTTATAAGTAAAAATCAAACAAAGGTTCTACATGATAACATTTATGGAGTTTCTCTTATCCTTTCTTCATCACTGTACAGAGAGTCCTTTTGAAAAAATCACCTCGATCATCTTCTGAGTTGATTGTCATGTTTAAAGCATGATGTCCTGGGGATTTCATGTTTCTTGGCCCTTCTCTGGGATGATTATACTCATAAGTAGATCATGAAGAGCAAGCAGGTAGTTAGGAAACATTAAAATAAACATAATGTCAATATGGGGAGGGAGGTGGGAGGGGAGTTTAGGATGGGGAACACGTGTACACCCGTGGCGGATTCATGTTGATGTATGGCAAAACCAATACAATATTGTAAAGTAATTAGCCTCCAATTACAATAAAGAAATTTAAATTAAAAAGTAATAATAATAAAATAAACACAATGTCATGTAATTAGAGCAGACAACTCACCCCTCAACCTAAGTTCTCTGATTCTGCTGATTAAAGAATTTGTTGGTGTGTCTCAAACTTTATATGCACTTACTTGGATGTATAGAATCTGCCCCAAGAAAGGTCCTTGGACACAGTGGTAGTGATAACAGTGCCTGCACAAATTTAAAGTACCCAGTTGGCAAATTAAAGATTGAGCCAAACTTCTATAAATGTTCTCTTTTCTAATTGAGGCCAAAACTGGTTTATTTCTGATTGTGCCACTCTATCAATTTAGCAAATATATAGTTGGCCTCATGTTGGTACTCCCGGAGAATATTCTCTTGTTTGACCACAGCGTCCTCACTCACAATATTTTCGTGTGTGCTAATATTGACAAATATGTCATAATCTATCACTTTCTTGAGAATTTATGATCCTCTTACACAATACAGTTCATTGCAGTGGCATCAGTTTCACTAAGGAAACTATGTTTTCTTCATTTTTGTCAATATCTACTCAAACATGTACCATTTCATGGGTTTTTGTTCTCACACATTTGTCCTGATGAAAATGTATTGAAATGTTAGTCTTTCTTTTTTTTTTTTTTTCTGGGAAATAGTATCTGTCAGAGTTTGATTACTCCATCACAATGGAAAAAACCCAGTTTCAACATGAAGTGCTTTAATCTAAATCAATTCCAAATAATATAGCTCTAAAATTCTAGAGTTATGATTGATATCTCTGATAAGGCCTTTTAATTCTGTGGAAGGGATTATGGGTGGGGTGATGCTCTCATTAAATACATTTTATATTTAATTTAGTTTTGCAACATTCCTTGCTAATTTTCAATTCAATGAGATGTATCTTGGAATGCTTAAGAATAAAGATCAGGATGCTTTTGATTGCCAAAGCCTGAAATTATATATATTTTTTAAATCAGGCATAATTTAGTTTCTATATAACCTATAGGGCATTATAAAGTTATTTAAAATTAACCCCTTGTTTTGTTGACATATAAGAACAGACTCACAATTCTCCAGAGATACCACTTAAAACTAAGGATGCATTCAGCCATCCATCTATTGCTCAATACAAATTAAGCATTTATGATCAACCAGGAACACTGTTAGGCTTGTAGGATACAGTGGTAAATAAGACATTGTCCCTGTCTTCAGGCAGATTACATTGCAAGGGGAAGATTGACACATTCCATACAGCAGGACAAGAGCTGTATGACGGAGAAAAGTACAGTAAACTATGGAAATATATAGTGAGACATCTAACTTAGTCCTAGCCAGTCAGGAAAGGATTCCTGTGGAAATGTTATATAAGCTGGAATTTAAGGGACTTCACTTGTGACTCAGCTGGCAAAGAATCCACCTGCAATGAGGGAGACCTGGGTTTGACCCCTGGATTAGGAAGATACCCTGGAGAAGGGAATGGCTACCCACTCCAGTATTCTGACCTGGAGAATCCCATGGACTACCTTCCATGGGATCACAAAGAGCTGGACACAACTGCACAACATTCACTTTCAGGAATTAGCCAAGGAACAAGGGACTGTGTGAGTGTGTGCATGAATGTGTGAGTGTCTGCATGAATATGTAAGTGTTCGTGTGGAAGGAAGTTTTCCTAAAATAGTTCAGTATGCTGGAGCATAAAATGGCATGGGGCAGAGTGTGTGTGTTTGTTGATAGGATAATGGGTGAGAAAAGACAAGGCTGAGTCGGGTGTTGGGTAATAAAGCTCTTTCTTATTCCATGTCAAGGAGTGTGAATATTATTAAGGGGACAACAGGAAAAGGAAAGGTTTTAAGTCCTGTGGAGAGGGAGGATGGGGAGAGAAGTGGGTGACAGGATCAAGTGTGAGTTGTAGGAAGATCATTCCCAGGTGGTGCAGTGGTAAAGAATTCGCCTGCCAATGCAGGAGACACAGGAGATGTGGGTTCGATCCTTGGGTTAGGGAGATCCTCCGGAGTAGAAAATGACAACCCACTCCAATATTCTTGCCTGGAAATTCCGATGGATAGAGGAGGCTGGCAGGGGATAATCCATGGAGTTGCAAAGAGTTGGACACAGCTGAGCATGCACACACACTCACACACTTTCCAGCTACAAAGAGGCAGCCAGATTCTGGGGAGATTGGAGAAGGAAATGGCAACCCACCCCAGTACTCTTGCCTGGAGAATTCCATGGATAGAGGAACCGAGCAGGCTACAATCCATAGGCTCGCAAAGAGTTAGACATGACAGAGGGACTTTCACTTTTCGAGATGAATAGGGCTTTCCAGTGGCTCAGTGGTGAAGAATCTGCCTGCAATGCAGGAGATAGGGGAGATACCTGGCAACCCACTCCAGTATTCTTGCCTGGAAAATCTCACAGACAGAGGAGCCTGGCAGGCTACAGCCCCTGGTATTACAAAGAGTCAGACACAACTGAATTGACTGACATAATTCACGAGATAAACACGACACACACGAGATAAACCACCAAGTCGTATGTAAGCACAGCTCAAGGTTAATTTTGAGGTTGCTCCTGTGTGCCCCAGAATGTACTGGTCTGCCACAATTGACAGACAAGGAATATTTTCAGACGATGCACAACTCCAAGGAGTACCACTCCCTTTACAGCCCTGATAGGACTGTCCTCTCGCACAGGGCTGGTTGCCAATGCAAAAGGGCTTCAAGAACCTGACCAGTTTCACAGCCTGTAACTATTTCCTTTTCAGAGGTACCTGAAAAATGATCACTAGTTACTCTGTCTTTTCTGTTGCTGCATCTTTGGGAAGAAAGACACCTTATTTTATATCATAAGGCTACTGAAGGCACAAATAAGAATATACATCTAAACACAATTATGTGAAAAAGAAAAAAGAAAAGGTTGGTACAAAATCCAAGATGATATCACTAGAGTTTATACTTTTTGGAAATGAGATTATTATAGCTTTAAAAATTCTTTATATATAGTCCAACTCAGGAAAATAAAATTTATAGGCCCCGAACTTACTTTTATAAGATAAAAGTATTTTGAGTCCCATCTGAAAGATTGCTGTTGTTAAGTCACTAAATTTTGTCGGACTCTTTGTGACCCTGTGAACCACAGCATGCCAGGCTTCCCTGTCGTTCACTATCTCCCGGAGTTTGTTCAAATTCATGTCCATTGAGTCAGTGATGCCATCCAACCATCTCATTCTCTGCTGCCCCTTTCTCCTCCTGCCCTCAATCTTTCCCATCATCAGAGTCTTTTCCAAAGAGTTGGCTCTTTGCATCAGGTGGCCAAAGTACTGGAGCTTCTTCAGCTTCTGCATCAGTCCTTTCAGTGACTATTCAGAGTTGATTTCCTTTAGGATCACTTTTAGAAATGCATCCTATCATTAATGCCTCAAAATATCTTCTTAAAGGTAGAGGGTTATCATTATTATGATTTCACATTTGGTGAAACTGGGATTCAATAAACTAAAGTGCATTGTCTAGGCTGCCATGGGCTCATACTACAATCAACAGCATAGGTAGGCTAGAATTAGTTGGTTCCACTCACGCAACTAAATGCTTCCTCTATGCTAAATGCTGTCAAAAATGGACCTCTGCCCTTCCATATCTTGAATTTCCTCCCGTGTTTGTAGGGTTTTCTCTTTGTGTTGCCTACATGGGCCAGGGAAGTTCCAAACCCAGAGTGGCATGAAGGATTCAAAGGACCACTGCATTCCTAGATATTCGGGGTGGGCGGTAGTGGAGGGGGGCCAGTGTTTACATGGTTGTTTCACTCTTTGCTGGGCTCAGAGAATCTCCAGCTTTCTGCAGACTCAGCATGGCACTTGCTGGCTTACATCATGATGCCCCACGATTCAGTTTCTGAGAAAAAAAATTCTAAAATCACTTTCTTGGATTTTTTTTATCGTGTTCTTCATCACAATGTCTTGCATGATATAAACATTTGAATCTAAAATTTGCTAGGCAAGTCTTGGGTTACTCATCACTGTCCTAGTCTCCAGACTCTGAAAACAGACTGTAAACTTTGTTATTTTCCCTAGGATCTACTCTTCAGAAGAAAACAACCCAAGCCAAGGGTTACTTCAGATATGTACTGAATACTGTACAGTTTGGATATATGACTATTGGAAGATTGCTTTATATGTCCCTGGAGTAAAAGGCATATTATGGTCCCACAACTATTCCTAGGAAAGACATTTCATGTGATGATTTTTAAAAAATAACATCTTTTAACAATTTATGCCTACCATTTAAAAGTGATTGAGATTAGCTATTGATTTTAAAGCAGGTTAATTTTAGGGCAAAGTGGGTTTTAAAAGAAAATACATGTCAATCAAAGATTGTCAAGATTCATCTCCAGTCACAACTTAAAACTGATTTTATAAAATTAACTCACTCAGCAACAATTTGAATAGTATTTTGGATTGAGCAACCTATCCCAGTCTTTGTCAGTGGCTTTTTTCTCTGAGAATCTGGTTTAACAGACCAATGAAATCAAAGGGTAGTTTTCATCTGATGATCACTTAGGCTTCAGAAATAAGTTTTTGAAAAATGAAAAAAAAAAACCCTCTGGGGTTTAAAGCATAGACCGTCTTAAGCTATGAAGTACTAAAATTAGCAAATCACATTTTCACATCTTCCCTTGTAGTGAGAACCAAAAACGACACAAAATCTATTCTGTGATAATAATAGCTTTCAGCTTTTCCATTATTCCCTGAAGATCCAAATATCTGTCATTCTCATACTTGCAAAAATCTCTCCACCAAAGAAAGTAAAGCTAAGAAAAATATCTCTGTCCCAGTTTCCAATTTGTATTATTGCTCCTGTCAATCAGACCCGCCCTACTATCACAAATAAGTTAAAAGGCAACTCTGAAATAAATGAGCCCTTCAGAACGAAAAACAAAAAATGTGTAAATTTTCAACACAAGAGTATCTTTTAGGGTTTTATACCCTTTATGAACCTCAATGTAAAATTCTAGTCAGAATTGGTAAAAGTAATAGTTTGCTGATAAAGTCTTTTTCATGAGTAAAGCTGGTGTTTACCTTCATGTCAAATCTATTGGATTGTTTTAACACAATAAT
Organism: Madoqua kirkii; assembly: GCA_006408675.1. NCBI lineage: Eukaryota > Metazoa > Chordata > Mammalia > Artiodactyla > Bovidae > Madoqua > Madoqua kirkii. The sequence goes on from SJYC01001248.1 coordinate 30,114, forward strand.
TAGCATCTTAAATAAGTCAGAAAGAGGACAAATATTATGTATTAACACATGTGTATGGGTTCTAGAAAGACGGTACGGATGAACCTGTTTACAAGGCAGCAGTAGAGATGCAGCAGACACGGAGAACAGACTTGTGGACACAGGGTGAGAGAGAGGGAGGGACGGACAGAGCAGATGGAGGCACACACGTCACCACGTGCGGGGAGACGGCCAGTGGGGCTCTGCCGCATGACGCAGCCCGCTTGACCCCGCGCTCTCTGAGCCTGGAGGGGTGGGATGGGCGGGCAGACGGGAGGGAGGGGTCATGCGCATGCCCGCGCTGCCCGCGCTGACGTACGGCAGAGCCAGAGATGCTGTGAATTAATTATCCTCCAATAAAAGGGTTTTTTTTAAATTACTGTAAGTTCCAAGTTTTATTACAGCTTAAGTAATGAGGAAAAACACCTAAATTGTTAGAATCGTTAGAAACCTAGGAGGTAATATGCTAAATCCAAACCTTACTCATAATAAAAGTAAAGGAAGATTAGGTATCACATGAATCTAAATTTTTCACATTTCACATTTGTAG